>LPNX011114249.1:337650-388923 GCA_001517045.1 Pseudotsuga menziesii
TCTTTATGCTCTCCAATGATATGGACCATGTGATCAATCCAACAGCATAACAATGCCTTAAGAGTTCTCCCCCTCAACCATGGCCATAATCTTGTATATATAAGGATAGATGGATAGGGTAGGTTGAGAGATTTGTGGGTAAGGTGGCCTCTAATATCCTAGGATGGGTGATCTCGAGCTCAATAGACCCACAATAGTAGGGATAAGGGATATCTCAAGACTTATCATCTAGGAGCCTCGAGAAGCTTCTCTTTTTCCCTTTTTACCCAAGGTGCCGTGTTTCTCCTTCAGTGATAGAGCGGTTCTGGTAATAAATGCTTATGGACTAAGGGTTATAAGTGGTGGCACCGCTTGTGGGCAATAGAGTATGGGCGGTGCGAACAAGTGTATCGCATATGGATAAAGGGTCAAGCGTGGTGCTGGGAATTTGTATGAAAAGATTGACAAATGATATGAGTTTCCACTCCAGAATCTGGGATTCAGGGCAAGTAGGTATGTCAAATGTCTTATCACATGACGGCGGTAGGATTTTGGTATAACACAGATGTAAGTGCTGGGCGGGCCATTCTAACTTAGGGTCAGATATAAGTGCTGAAGAAGACTTGCATGGAGGCTAGGCCTACAACCATCATGAAAAAGGGCTGGCTCTATAGAACTTCCTATGGTGTGAAGAATCGAGAGATAGCACCAGTAATGATGACCCAATGATGATCCAGGTCTAGTGATGATGATCCAGCAGTGATGATCCAGATCAAGTGATGATCCAGATCCAGTGATGATGATCCAGCAATGATTATCTAGATTGAGTGATGATCCAGATCCAGTAATGAATATGATGAGAACTCGATGATGATCCAATTGATACAGAGAATAAGACCTATGCTGATAAATTATGTCGAGAGAATACCTTCATAGTTAAGAGGGAGTGTTGATGTATTTGTAACTTTGGAATGTATTCACTTGTATATCTTATATATTGTACCCCGATGTTTATTCTGGGAAGTATCTGTAATGTAATTGAGTCATGTCATGCCCCGATGTTCCGATCAGGAGATTCAATAATGTAAACAAGTCATGTAAAGTCATTGAGGTTAACCCTCCATTGTAATTCAAGGAAATAGTCCCCACAATTGAGTCAAGGTTAACCCTCCTTGTCGATTGGAGGGAAAAGTCCCCATAGTTGTGGGGCACTAGGGTTATTAGACTCTCCTAGAGATGTCGACCCTAGTAAGTAATTGTTAAGTGGGACCGACATGTTGAAGTGGACATTAAGTGAATGAAAGAATATAAATAGAGAGTGAGGCTCTCTATTTATCACACACACACTCACTCACTGGGGTGCATGAGTGAGAGAGGAGAATCTCTCTCAAGTGAGAGAGAGAGAATAAGCTGTTGGAGATCATCTTTATGTTTTTGGCTTTTACTGCTTCCATTGGTGCTCATTCTATCTCTGAGGAAGTTGCAGTGTTTTCTCCTTTATGGTTTCCCCGAGGAAAATTATTTGTGTCTCTTGTCTCTTGTGTTTATTGCTATGCATGTTATTCTCTCAGATAAGATCCTAAGATCATATTGCTTAAATGATAAAAAATATAACATACTTCTTATACTGGAAAAAAATATATGAGATTGATGAATCATGTAGACCACATTGAAAATTTTCATGTGACATGGAGGACATCCTTGCGACAGGAATGGGTTCATAAGTTCATACATACTTTGGACATGATACCAAAAATTGGTATACATTGGTTGAGCTACAACAAGAAACTGTACAATGGGAAGAGCTAGCCACCAATTTCATATGTTTAGCTTTGCTGACGAAATTTCAATGATTGATGTTGCTCTACAAGTTATGAGAACCAAGATTTTTTAAGACATCCATGTTCTGATGTCAAGTTTTCCTCAAATTAGTGCGATATTTCAAGATTGGATGTTATAACATAGCTAGAGAGCCTGAAGACGATGATCCATGTGATATACATATTCCTGAATCTGAAGGTAGTCGAGCAATGGAGGATTAGGCTTATCAAATGATAAATTTATGAATCCTCTCAAAACAAAGAAGGTGAATATTAGTTCTCTAGAGAACCCAAAATTTGCCAATATTGGGGACTATTGGGACGATGATACAATAGGGAAGATTACAGAATTATTGCATGAATTCGAAGATCTATTCCCAACTAAATTCTTTAAAATGAAGGGGATTATTGGTGATCTAGGAGAAATGAAGATTCCCCTGAATCCTGACGCAAAATCTGTTAAGCAATGACCGCATAGACTAAATCCTAGATATAAGGATAAGGTCAAGATAGAGTTAGATGGAATGTTAGAAGCATGCATTATAGAACCTGTCAAACAATCGGAATGGATTAGTCCTATGGTTGCTTAATACAATCAAACAAGTGAAGTTTGTATTTGTGTCGACCTATGGAAACTAAATTATGCATGCATGCATGATCCATTACCTGCCCCATTCAAAGATAAAGTATTGGAGAGCGTAGGAGGGAAATAAGTGTACTTGTTTACTATTGGATTCTCTGGGTACCATGAAATAAGAATTGCAAAAGAATATTGGTACAAGACAACCTTTGCAGCAGAATGGGGTTTCTTCCAATATACGGTAATGCCATCCGGACTCTAGAATGTCATACTCAAGAATGCCCCTGCTATTTTTTCTAGAATAGTGGTAGCTGCTTTTAAATATTTTATCCATAAATTCTTCAAAGTATACTTTGATGATTGGACATTCTATAAGATAGTTAAATATCATATTGAGAATATTAGACTGATGTTGGGCTGGTGTAGATAGTTTCATATTTCTCTTAATTTGAAGAAGTGTATTTTTTGTGTTCCTTTTGGTATTTTGTTGTGTCATGTGGTCTGTCGCGATGAAATATTGATGGACCCTTCCAATATTGAAATTATTGTCGCCCTACCACTTCCCACATCAACTAAATAGTTAAGAACTTCCTTGGTGCAGATAGGATATAACAAAAAATTTATCCATGGTTATGTTGAGGTCACAACTCCAATGGAAAAATTCTTGAAGAAAGATGTTAAATTCCAATGGAATGAACAATGTCAAAAGAGTTTGGGTATTCTCAAAGAGAAGATGGTCTCTGCTCCTATATTATCATTTCTACACTGGAAAAAAGAATTCCATATATATGTCAACGTGTCATCTGTCACACTCAGTGTCGTACTTGTGCAACCGGGTGAGGGTTCTCTTGATCACCCCATTGCATTTGCTAGTGGAAAATCATTGATATCATTAATGAACTATACCACTATTGAGGGGGAGGGAATTGATATGGTATATGTTATCCATAAGTTTCAACATTATTTTTTGGGTGGTCATTTCAAGATGTTTACACCATTCTGCATTAAAATACTTGGTTAATAGGATAGTGTTGAGGGGGAAGATCTACCAATGGCTTCTGCTATTCTAAGAATTTGATTTTGAGATTATTGTCAAGATAGGTTGACTAAATTCAATACCTAGCCATCTATCGATATTAGAAAGTGGAGAAGAGACTACTAGTCTAGATGATAATATTCCCGACGCACAATTGCTTGGAGTCAAAATAATTGATGATCACTACAAAGAAATTGTACATTTAGTGACTAAATGATATGCACCAAAAGTATTTAGTACAACAAAGAAGAAGAAACTAGTTGTAAAATCTATGGATTTCCAGATAATTGTTGGGTAGTTATAGAACATGGGACCGGATGAAATACTTTGTCGATGTGTCTTGGAACATGAGCGAACGATGGTGTTGAATGAAGCACAAGCTAGTGTCATAGGAGGCCGCTATGCAGGAAAAGCGACAATGCGCAATATTTTATAGCAATTATTATGGTGGCCTACTCTTAATGCAAATGATATAGACTATTGTCGCAAATGTGATAGTTTTCAATGAATTGGTAAACCGTCACGACGAGATGAAATGTCACTAGTACCACAAGTAACTTTGTAGGAATTTTAGAAATGGGTTGTTGACTTTGTGGGTCCCATTAACCCACCAAGTGAATGACTAGGTGCATGATATATAATCACTGCAACAGACTACTTAACCAAGTGGGTCAAATAAGCATCAATAAGAGATTATATTTCTGCAATATTTCTATTCGACCATGTAGTGACCAGATTTGGATGCCTAGAAACTGTGATAAGTGAATAAGCCTACACATTTTGTGAATTAACTAATCGAAAAATTAAATGAGGAAATTTAGATTTAGCACTGAAAAACGACGCCATATCACCCTCAAGAAAATGGTGTTGTCGAAGTGTTTAATAAGATATTAAAGAATGCACTGACTAATATCTACAATGTTCAGAGGGATGGTTTGGATTGTAAGATACCTGTAGTATTATGGGCTTATCGCAAAACATGCAAAAATTTGACAGGTTAAACTCCATTCAGATTGGTTTATGGATAAGAGGTCGTCATGCAATTAGAATATATTGTACCTAGTCTTAGAATAGTTGCGATTACTGAGATGAAAGATGTTGGTTCATTAGAAGAAATAGTGTCATAGCTGGTACAATTAGAAGAAAATTGCTTCATCGCAGATTATCATCAGCATGTCGAGAAGGAGTGAAAAAATGCTTGGCATGACTTCCATATCAAGTTCAAGAAATTTCATATAGCTGATTCCGTCCTCCTATATGATAGTGAATTTCTGAAACATCCTAACAAACTCTAAATACACTTGTTGGGACCATATGTTATCATTTGTATCATTGATGGTTGTGCGGTCCTGTTATTATACCTTTAAATGGCACTTCTCGATATGAGTGATGACACAAAATATGTCATCACACAAAAGGACTTAATGGATAGAAGAGCCTTAACATTATAAGAGCTATGGATCCTAAATACACAATGTTTAATCCAATATCAACTAACTTGAATACACAAATTTCCTCTTGACAACCTGTGTATCATACATGAGTTGCACACATCTAACCCACATATTGATCCAAAAATTTGAAAATGTGTGTTTCCTCAAGGAAACCTGCGTATCTTACACATGTTTCCTTCTTATAACCCGTGTATTCCATTAAAACATGTTAAAAATAAAAATTACATTAATAATTATGCAGTTGGGGTCAATTCGACAACTACCCCACTTCCCTAACCACCCTAACCTCATAACTCCTCCTCCTAATGAACTACAAAAAGAGGAGAGGGGCTAGAGGAGGGGGGGTTTTGGAAGACAAAGTTATGCTGGAGGATTTCTTTTGGAGAAGAGGAGCAAGAGGGATAAAATGTAGGTTTCAAGGAATCTTGAGCAAGATGAGGTATATGTAATTGTTCCATACACTTCATGAATAAAGAAAGTATTTTCCTTCCATCTCTATTGTAATGCATGTTTCAATTGTTTATGGAAATGATCTAGATTTTGATTTGGGTTTAGGTTGCAATCATTATATATGTTCATATTTCATATTTTATAATGGTTAAAGGTGATTTGAGGAAGGTTATTTCTTTCTTGTGGGTATTGGATCTTTGGAGCAAAGCAACATTTGGAGCGAAGATAAAACTAAGATCAACCTTCATAATAAGGCGCATCCTCTCTTCCACTAATATTTTGCTTTAATATATGCTTGCATAATTTCGTATATCTATAAATAAAATACTTAGTATGTTGGTGGACTCAAACCCCATCCATAGGATGAATTCCCTAACAATAGAACTAGCAACTCCGTTGGGGATGTTCCTTTGTTTTAGTGTCTCTTTGTTATAATTTTTCTTCTAGTTTGTCAATTCTGGTCCTTTGTGTGGTTTGCAGTAGTACTTTAGTCAGTATTTTTTTTAATCCTTAGGTTCCTGAGTCTACTCTTTTTTATTTTTTAAAAATTTGTGAAGAATCTATGGGTACTGAGTACTTGCAATCGCATATTCCCTAAACATACACGAGGTTTACACAATACAACCGTGTACCATATGTGTCTTGCTCACTACACAATTGCATATTTCCTATAGGTAGATGTTTAAAAGCTAGGGTTCAGTCTCTCTGAGTCTGATTTTTAAATGCCTAGATTCCTCTAGACTTCACCTGGAGTTTTCATTGTTCCATGAATTTTTTTTAGTCTCTATTTTCTTGAATTTTGAGCCTCCTTCGGTAGGTTGGTTTGAATATTTGTGGAAGACTTGCTAGGTATAGCTGCTTGGTTTTTGCTTGAAATGAGAGTAGGCATGGTCTGTGTATTTCATTGTCTAATGATGTTTAATCCCTCTTATAGCCTAGTTTCTTTTTAAGTTAACTTGATTGCATATTTTTCAAGCTTGGAACAAATTTGTCGTATAGGCTTATGGTAGTTTGTCCAAGTAGGGTAATGTCAAACTTCTCGTGGTCTTGGAGGTTTGTGTTTATGAGATCCTAGGTTTGAGTCTTGTTTATGCAAATTCTCATAGTTATAACTTACATTTGTGTATAATTGTACATTTTTTTCATTTCATTTTTGAAAAGAAAAATAAAAAACAAAGCAATTAGGTGCATATTAAGCTTAGTTAGTTGCCTTGTTCTTTCAATTTTCAAAAAGAAAAGGAAAAAAAAGTTTTATTTACAAAATTAATTAGGTATCTTTAATTAGTTTTGCAAAAAGGAAAATATAAGTGGTAAATTCAAATTGAAGCATTTTATAAGTGGCAAATTCATTTTCACTTTATAGTTGAGTCAAAACACCATAAGTTTCATGATCGTTATCCTGAGTAAATAACAACATTAAAAAGAACACTTATAACTTAAAATTGATTAGTAACATTTTTTTGGGGACGAAAATCACTAGCTTAGTATAGGGTTTTGGATTAGGGTTATCTTTAACTACCCAGAACCGTTTAAACTCACACATAGTGGACTTTCACTTAGAAAATCCATTTTTACAAGGAAGTGAACCAGAAAGTTCCTCTAACACATGCGTCAAGCATGAGATCATGCGAAGATTTGGTTGCGGAGATACCCCTCCAACACTCAATTTAGCATACAATTGAGTTGTTGTGCATTGGGGGATTCACTCAGTACCACTCTTGGCCCTATTTGGTGCTGATGCTATTTGATTTTCAAGCTTTGTTACCCTACCCATGCACACCAGTTGTATTGACGACTGTTCTGTCGGACCTTCGTTGTAGATTTGGTAGCCTTAATATATTGACCTAGTACTCCTACATAGGTGACGCTAGAAGGATATTTCCATTGTAACTAGGACATACATGGGAGGGAACCTCATGCAACAATTTGTAAAAGCAGTTAATGATTCAAACACTTGCCCCAAAAAAATTGGAACGGGACCCTGCGTAACTCTTCTTCGACCCTTCACTGGTTTTTTCTGGTTCCTCATCATCCCAAAATTTCCTTTAGAAGGTAGATTCATCTTCCTGGTTTGATACTTAGGAAATTTTCTAGTGGTGTGTTGTTTGGTTTTCTTGTGTTATAGATCACACTCTAGGTCTATGTAAGCAAAATATCTAGTTGTGAAGGATCAACCTCTTCATAGGTCAAGAAGGTTGCAAAACCTTCCCCCACTTGCAACTGTGGATCCCCAACACAACCTCTAAGGAAGGGAATTAACACAACTAGTTTATTTGAATCAGATGGTATTATTGAAAATCTAGGAGAACCTAAACTAAGATATATTCATCCTGACCCTCTGTCATTAGAGATCAAAGATTTGCAATCCAAAAAGTTTCAAGGAGTCGTAACTCACCTCTCACTAATTTAGGAGATCCATTCCTTGTACAAATTCAACTATTCAATTAACCTGGGTTTGGTATCCCTCTAGGTGTCGTGATGTCAAGTTTAGGAGAAGGATCAGGGAATATGTATACCCTACCTCTGCTATGTTAGTCGGTGGACTATCTTCTCCTTATGTTAGTACATAGATATCTAGGACACATGTGCCATGATTGGTGTCATTAAATTTTACCTATTCAACTCATATTTCACTGAGTACTAGAGTCATTAGTCCTCCATTACCTGTGATTCCTACCACTGGTTTGTCTAATGTAGTAGTCAATGGGATACCAAGTGTACCCTTCAGATCCTCTCCTCTATTTCAGAAAATTTCAAAACAACCCTAGTAGTTCGACTTCTTTTGTCCAAGGGAATCCTTGGTATTGGGGGCATATCCCTCCATCCTCTCCTTTTGTAGGTCATGTACCTACTTATTTGGGTGTATCCTCAGGAATTCAAAATCCCTTTTCTAGATTCATCTTTCAAACTTCTGGATAGGTTTCAACCACACCAATCATAAGTTTTTATTTTTCACTTTTTGGTGGAAGAAATATTGCTCCTATTCTTATGAATCCAGTCCTAGTCAGAAGCAGCCATACCCAATATAGTGCACCTTAGGTTAGTAATCCATTGGATTTTGGGTGAAATCCTTTCCAAAATGTTGTCACTTCACAACCGACAGCTGGGGAAGCCCAAACTATCCTCATAGGAACATAAGTGTAGGAACTTCCTCGCACCAAGTTCCTCAATATCAAAATCCCTATAGGCCTCAACTTCCTTTTATGTACACTTTAAACTTTCCAGATATTTCAAAACTAATGAACATCCCTGTGCGCCACGACCTGACTTGGCCACCAATTCCCATTAAACTACCTTCTGATATTGCAAAATTTGAAGGGAAAATTGGAGAGGATCATGGTGACCATGTCACTAATTTTCATCTATGGTGCTCCTTGAACTTGATGAATAATGACTCCGATTTGGCTGACACTTTTTCAAAGGAGCTTAACTAGTGTAGCAACCAAATGGTACATTGAACTTCCATATGTTTCTTACGACAGTTTCCTTGATCTAGTTGTTGTTCGGGTACACAGGGTACCTCCCAAAAGACCGAACACCTTGAGCAACTGCTTCACACAAATAGATCATAGATCAACACACTGATGTTTGTCACGTGGTTAAAACCCTCGAGAGGGAAACAGTCCACGGCTCCAGCCAAATAGCTACTTGGAGCAATTTATTATGCAAAAGAAATAAAGTTACATGAGCTTCTCATAATTGATCAACTAGCCAAGGACCCTCCATGCTCTTTAAATAGAGATCATGGACCAATCGGGTGTTAAGCCACTGACCAATGGTAGGTATGATCTAAGAGAAGTTGAACCGTCATATCACTCTATGTCTAGAACATATCGTGACCATCAGATTAGAATATTTACAAATGAATACTAATGCATACTAAAGAAACACACTTTTACCTAACGAATATATTACACAAGTTTATATTAACTAACTCCTAAGTGTCTAAATATCCTAACATCCCCCCTTAAGAACAACTTGGGATAGGATTGAAGGATTTACAAAAGTGACACTATTAGGAGAAGTAAGGATGCATTTAGAGCCTATCCCCTCTTAAGGGAATATTCCTGAACTCCTAGCATAGACCAAAGTTTAGAAAACTTCGCTTCTGTAAGAGACTTGGTGAAGATGTCTGCAACTTGATCAATGTAGGGAAATAGAGCACTTCAATAACATGATCATGAACAAGATTTCTTATGAAGTGCATGTGTAGCTCAATTTGTTTGATGCTGGCAAGCTTGATAGCACTTTGATTGTCGCACCAAAGTGGAGTAGGCTACTGCTGCTCGAATCCAAACTCTAAAAGGATCTATCGAAGCCATAAAGCTTCTTGACTGGCATTAATTGTGGCTCGATATTCTGCTTCTACTGAAGAAAGAGTAAGAGTTTGTTGTTTCTTACAATCCCAAGTGACAGGTCCAGATACCAGACTAAAAACATAACCTACAGTAGAATTTCGATCATCAGGATCGCTGGCCCAATCTGAATCAGTGAAACCAACCAACAAAGGTTCCCCCCATGTATTGTAATGAATCCCAAACTGAATTGTACCTAGAATATATCAAAGTATTCTTTTTGCTTCTTTCCAGTGACTTTCATGAGGAGTTTGCATATAACAGGAAACATGACCAACGGCAAAGGAAAGGTCAGGACGGGAATGAGTCAAGTATAATAGACTACCAAAAGGTTGACGATACAAGGTGGCATCTACTTCAGGGGAAGTACAAGTGGCAGAAAGTTTGACTCCATATTGGAAGGGAGAAGGGGTTGGTTTACAATCTTCCATGTGGAAGTGATGAAGAAGGTCACAAGAATACTTAGACTGTGAAAGAAAGATTCCCTCTTTGGTTTGCAAGACCTGGAGACCAAGAAAATAATGCAATTGTACTAAGTCTGAAATTTCAAAATTTTTCTTAAGACTGGATTTCACATGGGTTGTAAGTTTAGGGTCACTACCAGTAAGGATAAGATCATCAACATAAAGAAAAAGTATGATGAGATGGTTTCCTACATTCTTGGTATAGACATTGGGGTCATAATGGCATCTAGAAAAACCAGTGTCAACGAGAAAGCTATCCATTTTGGCATACCAATCTCTAGGAGCTTGCTTAAGGCCATATAAGGATTTCTTAAGGAGACAGACAAGGCTAGAGTTATCCTGAACATATCCAGGAGGTTGTTCCATGTAAATTTCCTCCTGTAAATCACCATGTAAAAAGGTAGACTTAATGTCCATTTGATGGAATTCCCAATTATGTAAGGCTGCAAGGGAAAAACCTTTGGCAAATATTTCATTGTAGTCAATCGCTTCAACTTGGGAAAAACCTTTGGCAACTAACCTTTCCTTAAGTCTTTCAACACTTCCATCTGATGCATACTTAGTTCTATAGACCCATTTACATCTGACAAGTTTCTTCCTTTTGGAAGAGGAACAAGATCTCAAGCATCGTTCGCCATTTTGGAACGATATTCTTCATCCATAGCTGCATCCCAATCTAGATTTCCTGAAGCTTTTGCAAAAGTTTTTGGATCATGATTCTCGGAAACTTGGACCAAAAGAGAAGAGGCTCACTGAAACTGAGAACATGTTTGAAGTTGATCTCTAGGATCATCGGTAAGATCACCAGCTGCTTCACATGTTGAACGGACCCATCGAGGAAGCATTGGTGCTAGTGTAATTGGAGGAACATGACCAGGTGGAGGTGGATTTTTGTCCTCACTGTCTTCATTAGAAACTGGAGTTGGAAACTTGTCAAGGAACTTGGAAGAAGAAGAAGAAGAAGGCACAATCATCGAATCAGGCTCGTAGGCCAAGGATGGCACACCCACCAAGTTAGGCTCACAGGCCAAGAGATTTTCATCAAATTTAACATCTATTCTAATGATTATATCATGTGAATGGGGCTGAAGAAGTATATAACCTTTTACATCTTTAGAATATCCAACAAATATGCACTTTTCACTTTTAGGTTGCAATGCTTTCCATTTTTCATCCGGAATGTGAGCCCATGCTTCACAACCAAACACACGAAAGTGACTTACATCTAGTTTAATTTTACTCCATGCTTCTTCCAGTGTTATACCTTGTAAAACTTTAGTGGGTGTAGGATTAACTATGTAATTTGCACAATTTATAGCCTCAGCCCAATATTGAAGACTTAGTCCCTTAGATTGTATCATACAATTAGCCATTTCTTTTAAAGTGCGATTCTTCCGTTCAGCTACACCATTTTGTTGTGGTGTATATGGAACAATGTGTTTTTGTTGGATTCCTTTTTTCAGTGCAGAAAGTAGTGTACTTGTTGTTAACATATTCTCCTCCATTGTCAGGTCTTAACTTAATAATTTGATGACTAGATTGTTTTTCAACAAGGGCCTTGTAGGCCAAGAACATGTTAAATACTTCGCTCTTAATTTTTAGGAAGTAAACCCAAGTGTGTCTGGAGTAGTCATCAATGAAAGTTAAGAAATCTTTGAAACCAGAAAAGGATGTAGATGGAAGAGGGCCACACAAGTCACTATGCACAAGCTCCAAGGGAATCGAGGTGTGCCAAGAGGCACATTTGTCAAAACTGTCTTCATGATGTTTTCTGAGTACACAACTCGAACAAACACCATCCTTGCAAGATACCATCGAAAGACCAGTCACCATATTGTCTTTACATAGTTGTTGCAATGAGTGATAATTTAAGTGACCAAATCGCTTATGCCAAAGTTTGCTCAAGTTATCACTATGAACAACAAAAACTGAAGGAAAAAGTGATGACCCAAAGTTGTTAAATTTGTACAACCTGGTAATATCATCAACAATTCCAGAAGCAAGGACATTTTGAGGATTTTTAAAATCCTTGATTATAACTTGGTGAGGTGTAAACGTCACAGGTTTACCTTCACCTGAATGAGTAATTTGATAGACTGATAAAAAATTGCAGGAAATTTTTGGAACAAATAGTACATCACTGAAATGACCATTTTCTACTAGAACTGTTCCAGATCCTACAGCACTTAGAGATCTATCTTCACCAACAAATATTTGCTTGGTGTTACATTCATGCATAGTCGAAAAGATGGCTTGATCCTTAGCCATATGATAAGATGCTCCAGAATCAATGAGCCACTCATTTGAAGTAGAAGAAGAAGATGCAGTATAAGAGTAACTAGAAGCACAAAGTGCATGTCCATGAGAGGTAGATTCTGAAGATGAATCTAGGCTGATGTGGTGCTTCTTCATTGCTACTTCCAAGGCTGCCATCTTCTTGAAACACTTAGATTCATCATGATTATCTTTCTCACAAAAATTGCAATGACGCCCAGTCTTCTTTCCTTTTGGCTTGGATCCTTTGTCATTTTTTAAAGAAGGAGCTGACTAAGAGGGTTTGGGACCCTTGTTGTTTGGCTTATTATTGCGAAAAATATGTTTCTTGGGAGGCTTGGACTTTTCTTTCTATTGGGACAATAAGGCTGTTAACACTCCGTTTTAACAGTTGATTTAAGGTCTTGACAGAGGTTCGGTAAGGGTCCCAACCCCTCAAATTTCATGTGACAACCCTTCAACGAGGAAAGTGGCAGATGTGTTGTGACATTTGGGCAGGATTCATATTCAAGGGATGTGATTGATCGGAGGTGAATCAATGGTTCCGAACCGCTTCGCACAAGAAAACATGCGCGATCAAAGCTTATGTACTGGATTGCAAAACATGTTAAAGACCGATGGATTTCGATGGTTGAGATGAATTCTGGGGTAGATATCTGGCTAAAGTAATTTCGCAATCCATATTTGTGCGGGTAGAACCGCAATCTCAAATCGCAAAAAGGTGTAGAGGTCGCAAAGATCAACAACCACGATGAAGAAGGAGATAGATCTATGGCTACGATTCATTTCACAAGGTGAACTAGAACGGATGAATATCTGAGTTTCCCATTGTGAAAAAGGGTGGGGACCACTCCGATCGACGGTTGCATGATGGATCGATCTCGATCAACGGTGAAGAACGTGTCGCGGGCTAGAACTGCCTACGGTGTTCAGAAGAGAAAAGTTGGTGGCAGGATCGATGGAACGTGGATGCTGGATGTCAAAGCATCCTCTGATTGGACAGCTAAGAAGACTCCCGAGGTGTAGATATCTCATCCAGTGTGGAAATGACAGTGGAGGAGACGTTCACGAGTGTAATCTGTGCTCTTGCAGATTGGCCAATTTCTCCGATGCCATTTGTAGCACACGTAGAGGTGGAATCATCCCTTGGTGGAGTAATATCATGAAAGGATATATGGCTTTTGTGTGAGCTGGCCTATGGAAATGGGGAAAGTAGCCAGCGAATCTGTAGCTCACACGAGGTAGAACCAACGCGACACAGGAGACCATTCCATTTCCCACTTTGAAGGAATAAGAGATCATGGGAGCGTCCACTTCATGAAGTATGCAGCATGGATGTACTGTACCAGATAGCATCCACAACTGCTCCCCACAACAGATAGTAAGGTGCCATGACTGATGAAGCCAGATGACTAGATCCCCAGCAAGTAAAGGATCACTCTGCTCGCACCTTCGCACATGTTGAGACCAGATACACATGATGACAGGATGTGTAGGAATGTTTACCAGCCTGTGCAAAGATCAATATTGATGCCCTATAAATACGGCCTTCAGTTCAACAAGATTGAACTAACATATGTCCAAAAGAAGTCGAGTTATACTCTTCCACAAAGTTGTAGAGGCTTGATAGATTTTGACAATAAAGATCTGGTTGGAAAAGCTTGTTCGTTTGGGGGTGCTGATGGTTGGTGAGAAGGTTCCTCACTCACTCGTCATCTTGGTATTTGCATTCCAATGGTGATACCAGCCATCAGGGCCTAGACGCGATACCCGTGTCTCCAATGATGTGATTCCTGGACACTTAATTCCTGTAAGTGTTTTTCCAGGAACCCTTGATACCGTTACGCCCGCCAAAGCCTCCGCAGAGGGGGAGAGTCATTTACTGTTCCCTGTGTAAACATTGGTTCAGATGGGAGTTTCAAGGGCTCAAATTCCTCATCATTCTGATTGTGAAGTACACTTGATGAGGGTGATGGGGTTGGTGTAGAGGTGCTACACCCTTATTCCTATGGGAGCGCTCACCTCACTGGAGGTGAGGAGTACAATAATCATAGACCACCCCACAGGTCCATCTCAACCAGAAGCAATACAACCCTTCTTCCAGAGCCCACGTATAACAGTGTCAACCGACGAGGAAGTAGGTGATAGATTTGACTAGACCAGCGAAGGAGGCCGACCACTTTGCCAGCGTGTGACCATGCGGAAAGCTACATTTGAACACGGTGGAAGCACAAGTTTTAGGTAGAGAGGGAGGAATCATCCTTATCATCCTTCGTGGCCATCCAATGCATCACGCTAATATTCAAGCTGAATACGATAGCATGCACCATGATGTTTGTCATGCATATTTGTAAAATGTAGCGATAGTCCACTCTTTGCACTGTTAACACCTGAGGGCGACTTGTAACAACTTTTGATTCGGTAGTCTCAGCATTAGGATTGTATAAAAACGTTTCTGATAGAGGGAGAAAGGAGTTAGTGAATTGGATTGGGAAACAATCTCGGGATGAGGCTCCCATTTGTAAAGCTTGATACCTGTGTATGAATAAATTGCAATGAAATATTGTCATTTATTGTAGAGATTCCTGTGTTGTTGTTTTTCCCAATACGTACTTTCTTTATGTGTAAATGTGTTTCCTGTTTCTACTCCATTTTGTTTATTGCTTTCATGTCTGCAACTTAGGGTATAGTGGTTCGGAATTCATACTTGTTATGCTTTGGCTACTGTTTTTGGCATTCAACAATGGTTCTTCTAACATTGCATGGAATTCATCTCGCCGGTGCTCCATGCAATGGACTGTCCCTTCTTGTCCTTTAAAATGCCCGCTAAAATCTCCTGATTGGGAAATCAGCAGCTATCTTGCCTCCATTTTCAATATTTTGTCATTCTTCCCATTTGTAATTGTTTATTGCAAAGGTTTCGACTCCATTTTGTCATGGTCCCTTGCCCCCGATAATCCCACCGTGCACCTTCCTCAACATACTTTGCCCCATTCAGGATCCTAGCCCCTTGATTATGCTGATTGAAAATCCTATGCGGAGTAGACTCTGGTGACACACAATACTGACAACCTTATGTGGAGCTACTCTGATGACAAATGAGAGATCCCTCTCTGACTGCATAGGGCCGGAGACGTAGCCTAAAGTGGTTCTGTTGTTGCCTAGGAGTGGCCTCCCCTCGCTCGACCTTGGGGGCCCAAAATCCCAGTGCCAACAAAGGCTTTCCCAGATGTATCTACATTGTTAATTATTCCAATATGAATGAGCTTATCTTGCTCTCGAATTAAGGAATCACAAAAGGATTCAAGACTAGGCTCTTGATAACTAGCTACAGTCAAGGATTCTTTCATGGAGTAGAATATAGATACAAAAACAGAATATGCAAGTCCAAGTTTGGAAAGAATATGATAAATACATTCTTTGTCTTATTTCTTAATCTTGCATTCTTCACATAAGAGTCAAAGAGTTTTATACTTAGATAAATAGTCTTGAATGCATGAAAAATCATTTGGATTCAAGGAAATCAACTCATTCTCAAATTGATGACCCCGAATTTCATTGTGTTTACCAAACACAGATGTCAATTTTTCCCAAGCTTTATCAGGTTCATCAATTCCAGATATGTGGAAATGCAAATCAGTAGAGATTGACATCCCAAGCAATCCACGAGCTTCATCACATCTATTTTCCCATTTAATTTTCTTATCATCATTAGTGGGTTCTGTTTCTTTCCCTAAGGTTATCCTGAAAAGTCCCCTATTTCGCAAATTATCCTCCATATGAGATTTCCATGAGAAATAGTTAGAAGTTGTAAGTATAATATCACAAGGGGTGGCCATACTGTAAAATAATGGCTAAAAAATCAGAAATTAAATGTCTAGATGCAAAGAGCTCAAAAAAATTTACGGTTTTAAAAAAACGGCACTGAAAACTGATTATGGATGATGAAGTTATGCTTGATCAAAGAAAATGTTGAAGATGTCCCCAATAGTGACGTGGTAGATATTAACTTGACCAACTAAAAAAAGAACCCCCATCTTCCCAAGATCAACCTTTTAAAATCACTTTACAATAAAGTTGCTTTTAAGTGAATCACTTTTGTAGAATAAGTGATGTTCACTTTTACAATAATGTTACTTTAAATAGTGCAGCAATAAATTAAAAGACTTAAGTGACTCACTTTTTATTTTATTTTATTTAAGTGAGATGCACTTTTACAATAAAGTAACTTGAAAATAGAAATTGCATGCACTAAAAAGTAGCTTAATAAGACTTGAACTCAAGACCTATTAAGGAATAAAACAACTTTGGACCAAGTGAGCTAAGTCTAAAAGGTACATAAAAGAATGGACAGAGGAATGGGGCCTTTTTTTTTTTACTCTTCTCTCTCATTCTCCATGCTTGCCTTTTTTCCCTACAAATCACAAAAAAAATGGAAAACAAAAACAAAAAAAATTATGTTTCTGATTTGCCATGATCGTAGAAGGTGCATGACAAAAAGCATACGTAGCCAAGAAGAAAAGAAAAAAACATTCCCTTTCTGTTTCTGATTCACTGCAATCGCACAAGGTGCATGACAAAGAGCATACCTAGCCAGGGAAGGCAACAATCCGAGACTAAAAAAATAAAGATCTAATAATAAACTGATAAAATATGAGAGATTTAAAAAAAAAGTTAAACAAATCCGTCACTGTAACATTATACCTTTAGATTTGTCGAAATGGTTGTTTATGGATCAAATAGAAATGGTTTTCGGTGAAACAAAAAATATTTCCCAATGGAAACGACGCTCCAGATGCAATGGAGCAGCTCCCACAGGCCACAAATGCACAAAAATGCCAAAACAAGAAATCCTTTCAAAGTTTCGACAACATCAGTTCCAGTTCTTGATCAAAATTGAAAGCGGCTCTTCATAAATGCTTTGATACCATGTTCAGGTACACATGGTACTCCCAAAATACCAAACACCTTGAGAAACCGCTTGACACAAATAGATCACATATCAACACACTGATGTTTGTCACGTGGTTAAAACCCTCGAGAGGGAAACAATCTACGACCCCAGCCAAATAGCTACTCGAAGCAATTTATTATGCAAAAGAAAGAAAGTTACATGAGCTTCTCATAATCGATCAACTAGCCAAGGAACCTCCATGCTCTTTAAATAGAGATCATGGACCAATCAAATGGTAAGCCACAGATCAATGGTAGGTATGATCTAAGAGAAGTTGAACCGTCTGATCACTCTATGTCTAGAACATATCGTGATGGTCGGATTAGAATATTTACAAATGCATACTAAATAAACACACTTTTACCTAACGGATATATTACACAAGTTGATATTAACTAGCTCCTAAGTGTCTAAATATCCTAACAACCACGGTTTTTGTTAAACACTTTCAACGTCATGTCCGGTATGATATCGATACATACCTTTTGTCGAATTTTTGGAAGAATAAGGCTGCACACATTTTTCATCATATTCAAGAGTGAAGAAGACGAAAGAGGTTGTTTGAAAGACGTTTTGACTTCAGGAGTGATGACCAAAGAGGAATCCATCCTTGGGGCCCAACAACTTGATATGATCTATGCTCATTCCATGATCCTGTATGAAATTATACCTGACGCACCAAGGTATAACACTGAATTGGAAAACCTAAACCCAAAACACATGTTGACAACATTATTGGTTCAGTTGAGTCACCTACTGTGGAATCTCTTGCAAAACAAAT
This sequence comes from Pseudotsuga menziesii, assembly GCA_001517045.1. NCBI lineage: Eukaryota > Viridiplantae > Streptophyta > Pinopsida > Pinales > Pinaceae > Pseudotsuga > Pseudotsuga menziesii. The sequence continues at coordinate 355,798 of LPNX011114249.1, forward strand.
ACACGATTTATCTTTCAAGCAATCCACAGTAGGAGAAACTAATGTTGCTACCCATCCCATCAAGCGCAATCTAGTCAAAAGGGCAGTTAATAGTCTGGTCAGAAGAAAAACAAAGGAAAGAAGGGAGAGGGAAATCAAAACAAACAAAAACCCACGAATAATGGTGAGGGGGACAAGAAAGAGAAGAAGAAAAAGAAGTTTTCTTGTAAACGTTTTCAAGAATACCACTTAACTTATCAATGTCCCCTTATGGAGCAAGCTTAGAATTTGTTGAAGCAACAACCTGAAGTCCTCAAGGACCCTTTCCCGCAGGGACAAAATGAAACTTCGAGCAATCCTAAGAATGCTGGGGGCACTCATAATCCTTCATTTTTTGACCAAAGGAACATTAATATGGTTTGATCCCATGCTTTATTACAAAAATATCCAAAAACTATGAGCCCGAGTCGTCGCAGAAAGATAAAAAAACCCGTTAAATATCCAACCCCACTTTCTATTCAAAAAACAGTTGATCCTATGCTAAAGATACTGAAAGGTGTCTTCAAGAAGACATTTCACACCCTAACACAAGAGATTCTCCCAAATACTCGATTGTGGAGGCCTTGTCATAGAATCCTTGTGCTATGTTCGCTTTAGAATTGCTACAAAGTTGTCCTTCACAGTGTAATGCACTTCTTCCATCTATAGGAAGTTTAGATTCTACAGAATTAACGACCATGTTTGACTTATCTATTGTCAAACCTCGTCTTCCTTACCACATCACCTTTCAAAAACTCTATATATTTCTCAAGTTATGATTGTATGGTAACTCTATAGATTTCCATACTTGGAAAGTTAGAGCACTTGTACTTTCAATTTTTCTAATAGAATAGTTGATCTATAGCTTATAATAGAAATGCTTAGACCAAAAGAGGGAAATTTTGTATCCCCATTTGAAGAGTTATTTATTGATACTTTCAAAGTCAATGATATTGATTATTAATTAAAAAATGTAATATTTGAATCAAAGAGATGAAGTTGAGAATTTTGAAAGTATATAGGAGATGAAAGGTGTTAAAGGTATGTCATAATTCATTAAATTTTTTAAGAGTCTTCTCCCACTATTATATATGAAATTTTTATCTGTGGACTATCCTCTCCTCTCCTCTCTTAGATCTCTTGGCACTTGTGGGTGTAAATATGTTAACTTGTGGACTATTTTCTTGGTATGGTTTATATTCTCACCTAACTCATTCTTCGTAACACCTTATTTGAAACAAGGAGTTTCTCACTACCTTGTGGACTATTCTCAGCTACTTAAAACCTTTGATTATGTATGTAATTTAGGTGGTGAACTCTTATCCTTGTTATTTGTTGTGTTTTCGGCTCTTGTTCACTGCTCATTTAGATAAGATTTTATTATCTAAATCTTTCATTTTTTTTCCTTTTCACAATAATATTTAGTTTATCTATAATTAAAAAAAACTATGGTGGGAGCCAAACAAAAACAAGCTTACATCATGGTTCTATCTACTGGAGTTCTTGTCATTGAAACAAAAATGGTGGTGATTCTTCCCCAATCAATCCACTTTATAGAGTTAAAAAATGGATTGTTTCCTCTTGTACTATATATATGTGTGTGTGTGTGTGTGTGTGTTGGCCTAGGATATATAAGCATCTATAAAACATAGCATAGCTATAAAAAATATTAAATACCCTACTGGTTTTGATTGAATCCAAATGGATTTCCATTATTCCGTTCCATATCCAAGTTTGCCTGATGCACCAGATTTATTCCTACCCGTCCGACATAGGCCAAATTCGGGTGGCTTGGGGTGAAAATGTCCATAGATTGTAGATGAGTGTTTATATCCTCCGCAATTCGCTCCACTTTCCCAACCTAATCTTCTAACCTATTCTTCATTTATGCAATCTCCTGCTAGATTTCAATGATCTGCTCCTGATGATTCCTTTACAACATCAGAAATCCCCCTATAGACATGTAATAGGGGAATTTCTCTTTTTGGTAGAGAAGGATAATGATGACCATTCAATTCCTTTTCTCCTGAGGTTCTCTGTAGTAAAATGTTTTCTATGCAATAGCATCTAGCATAATATGTTCACCTTAGGAAACCCATTTACTTTCTAGATACATTTTCTAAATTTCCTTCCTTGGGTTTGGATCCTCGTTTTTGTTAAGGAATTCATACTCGTCCTTGACACTATACACCTTATTTTGTTTTCCCTAGATCCTCTTGTCCTTAGAATTTTTGTTTATAGGGGATGTGCCTTACTATGTTTTCAATAGAGATTGACATTGCTGTTGGATATGTGGGGGGTGTCAAAGTATTCCATCCATTCCAATTTCTAATGTTTTCATTCCAATCAAAAAGATCGAATATAGAGTTTCTTCGATTAACTGTTAACTAGTGATGCACTTCCTAATATTCTCCTTTTTTTGAGATAATTCCAACTCCTTCCACTTTTCCATTCCACATGTTGAACAAATCTCCATTTCCATTAAGACCAAGCTATTTGATATATGATCAAGGGTGATGTTTCTTTTAGAAGCTTCCATATAAGGGATCCTCATGCTTTCCGTTCCATATTATTTGATTTTTCCACAATCCTCGAGTTCCAATAATTTTTGATTATTTCCTTCGTCCACCATTATTTTATCCTATATAAGAGATTCTAAACTAATTTGGATCCCATTGATATATTTGTCAATCTCAGATCTCTGATTTTTAACCCTCCTTTCTCTAGTTTGGATGTGACCGTGCTCCACTTTTTTAGGTGGAATTTTTATGTGTTAGTTTTTCTGCCTTGCCACATGATCTTGAGGATTTCTTTCGAAAGCATATTTGAAATTATTTTCTAGGATACTAGAGAAGAGATTTGATATATTGGGAGAGAAGATACGATTGATTTTATCAGTACCATTCTTCCACTAGGTTTAGCCATTGAGAGCCTCGGGCCTTCATACAACTCCTCAATTTCTCAATTATGTGATTCCAATACTCATCTTTGCACTAGCCTAATAGGATTTTCATTCCAAGGCACCAAAAGGATCTTCATTCTAGCACTACTGAAAATTCCAGGATGTGCCTGATCACATTTAGCAACTGAGTTGAGTAGTTCCAACCAAAAATATTTATTTTTTCTTTATTCACAAGCCCCCCTAAGACTTTGAGATACTTGTCTAGAATATTTTTACACATGTGTGCAATGATTATGGAATCCCCTCCCAAAAGAAGAGTATCATTTGCGAACTAGGCATGATTAATAGCTTTGACTCCTCTCACTATCTTGCTCCCTCTTAAATATGCATTTCTTTTGACCACTTCCAGATTTCTACTTTGATACTTTTCTATAATAATATACAACATGGAGACATCAAACATGTCAAAACCCCAAATTTTTCGAAAATTTAAAACTTTTAAAATGCATATAATTTTCATAAATGCAGTAAACTAATTATTAAATTAGTTATATGTTACTAAACTTCATTATCTGAATTATCTACTTGGTCATGATTATCTTTACAGAACAGTTTCTTTTCAGTTTACTGACTTGTTTTCTTTTTGCGACCACAAGGTGGGACTGTCATGAAATTCTGGGCTTACTTAGTTTTCGAGTTAATGCAGAAAGTTTTCCTGTTCTTACAAACTACAGGTAAGAAGTTTGGGTGCTTCTTGTCAAAATTCTAAGTATTAAATTACAAGTTCGTCGCAAAATAAAAGCTCAGTAAAGAAATAAATGCTAATCAATTTCCAAAGTTTATCAAGGTAAAATCATTAAACTGTTTTCCTTTAGGACTCTTAAGGGATGTGAAAACAGTTCTTAGCAGTAATGGTTGTAACTGTCTTCTTTCTAGTAGAAATAAATTTGTAGTTCTTTAAAGCTTTATTGATCTGTTCGATATCTATTATAGTCGCCAAGTGTAAAAATGCCTTAAATATTTCTTTACAAGCAGAGTAAGAATGGCAGAGTTATAAAATCAATGGTTTAATTTTGAAAGGTGCACAATACATTTACATCATGGTGGATTTGGTTAGTGTACGTGATAAGTACATAATGTAATTTGATAGGGGTTTACATATTACTGTTTCCATTTTCAAACTTTGAAGTTTAATGGTTTCACATCTTTATTTCAAGCTGCTCTTTGAAAAGGATATACTAGTGTTGATGCATAAAGTTTTATTTATACAACAACTGATCCAAAGCATAACCTAAGCTTATCTTTCATAAGAAAGGTAGCTTACTGTAAACAGGTTTTATACCATCACTTTCATAGAGATAAAAGGGGCATGTCCTTAATGGACTATAATCCTGAAGGAATGCATATCATGATAGTTTCACGGCTTAACTTTTATCATGTTACAATTTATGGGTTTAAGAACAACTTATTTTAAGCAATACACTAGCCAAAATAAATGTTGTTACTTTCTTTTGTATTTATTTCCAAACTATACCATTTTAATAAAAATACAACAAGGCCAAAGAGGTTAACATTAATGATAGGTTATTTGCTATAGTTTGATTTTATAAATCTCTTGGTATCAACCAATAGTATACCTTTATAATAAGGTTTTAGATGTTGGTGGAACAAGCACTTGTTGTAAGCAATATTCTTTCTTAAATAATAAATGTTATAAATTCCTTTCTAAAACAAACAAAGTTACAAAACTTTATGTAACTATTTGTTGAAAGAAATAATAACAAAGCCTAGATAGAAAAATCATGACAAGGTCCATGCCATGATATAAATAAGTTTAAACTTGACTCGAGTTTGTACATTCCATAATTTATATGGTAAAGGGTCGTAACCCTTCCCACGACCTTGATGATTGTTAAGGTGATGAGTTTATAATGACAATAGTCTTATGTTCCCATGCAGCGTTTACATGGATCATGGGTAATGTGGAACCTTCGAATATCATTGAGTGGGAAAATGATAATACTCATGGTGAGGAGATCTCCGAAACTATACACTCGAACCCATAGCTCGCCAAATATTTAACTGGGTAATGTGGCATCGTTGTGGCCAAGTGCTGCATGGATAAAAAGGACTCTCCTTCGAACCCTAATCTTATTACCCTTACCGTGGTTCTCGGCCTCCTACCGCCTGCAATGGTGCTGGTGCACCCTTGTTGCACCGCTCCTCTGAAATGTTTTCTCCCAGCTCGTTATCTTTGTCTCTTGTCCATTGAGAGCTTACTCTGAAACTCACAGAGAAGAGTTGTTGAACCCTTGAGTCTGTTGGCAAAGAGTTGGGCTATTTTTCTCTGGGTTTAACCTTCCCTACTCACTCAGTTCAGTGTTTTAGCAGTCTGCAAGGACCTTATTTCTTCTTGGAATCAAAAGTGGGAGGCGTGGCCTCATGACTTGAAGCCTGCTGGTTTTAGGGTTTGTAGTAAAGTAGGTTTTCTTGCTAGGAACGACTGCGGCACAAGCATTTGTGCTTGCTTGGCCGTGGCTTTCACTCTTTGTCGCGGTTGTCTGATGCTGTTAATGATCCCTTCCATCTTGCAGTCGTTGAAAGTTCGGCTCCTCCTTGCATTAGTGGTAACGCTATTGCTCATGGGAGGCTATGTTTCTATAAAGCCTTGAGGTAAGGAAACTATCAATATTTTTAAGTATTCCTGCAATGTTATTTATACGCTTGATTATTTTTCTTTTGAATTATGATATTATCATCGTTGTTCCTCTTCTACTCACAGGTATTGGCTTGACTCCCTCTGCGTTGTTCGTACGAGGCTGCGGCAACAGTTTCTAGTCACGGGTAAGCCTGGTTTAACCATGGCATTTCCTCCTTGTGTGGTCCCTTTGGGACAGTCGTGGGTTGGTCTTCGTGGCCTATAACCCTTGCAGTGTCGGTTTAACCTGTTACTTGGTTTGTTGTTTTTAGAGCATGATAAGACCCTTGCGTTAAGCGAGGTTCTCCAGCTCTGGCTGTGACTGTAAGAGTTGATTTTTATTATGGTTACTGTGTATAATGTATAATGAACAGAACGCTGTTATGCCATCCTCTTGTTTACTTGTAGAAGCCGAGGGCTTTGGAAAGTCTTCAGACTCTTTGTTCATCCTTGCTGTACATTTTGATGTTAATAGGGTTTGACCCTAACTCGAAATTATATAAAAGTATTTCCAGTTATCTCTCTAAATGAATATCTTTTATTTACTGTACAATACTGAATTTTTATTTGTTTTCACTTGCGTTATTATTTAAGCTCGGCATAATGAGCATATCTAGTCCGTTACTTAGATTTCGGTAATTTAATATATTTAAATTACACTCTGTAAATTTTTAAATTATCAGCTGCTAGGGTTTTCTGTATATTGTTTATTTATTGATTTACTTAATTATTAAAAGAATTATAATGTTGTGATATAGTTTATACCCTTCGGAAAAGAAGGTCTTCATGTTTTCAATGAAGTTTTTATGTAACTGTTAGTTACAATTGAGTACAGAATTTATATTTTAATTCGGGTTTACAATAATGAGTTAAGAACATTACTATAATTACATAATAGTAATATTCCTATAAAGTATATGATAGGAAGATATAATATTGTTGATTATAAAAAGATGTTATATTACCTGTGAGTACTATTGCTCCTATTGTTATTTTTACTTAGTTTATCTTGTAAGTGTATAGATAGATAGTATATTGTTCTTTGCTTATTTATAAACATAAAATAAGATAGTTTGTTGTTATTTTGTTCTTATACTTACAGTATTAAATACTTTATATTCTCTGTATTCTATCTTGTCTTGTTTATGTTACTAGTTAATATTTATAAAATAAAAATAAAAGAACTAACTATGTCCTGCATTGTTAACATCTTAAAAAGTATAGGTTGGCAGTTGTATATTTTTGTTTATACTTAGCTAGATAGAACATAAATGAATAAATAACTTACATTACTATCCATAATTGAATTCTGAAATCAACTAGATTATCTGTAGGAGTAAAATCAAGATTCTAGCTTTTCTTCTTTCAATTGGATTATTATACATGCAATAGTTAATTAGCCTAAACTGGAAAGAAATAAACTGTAGAGTGGTAAAGAATTTCTATTAGTTTCACCCTACTCTAGTTTTACTATTATACTCTTCTCTTGAATTCGAATAAGCATTAAGATTACTGAAAGTAACTACTATATCAAAATTGTTTTATCTACCCATTCATACCACTGTCAGTAAATAATATAGCTTATTTCTCTATTTCTACTAGACTGACAGTTTCAGTACAGGTTAATACTAATCCTAATACAAAAGATATTTCTTCTGATAACAAGACAAAGCAAATATTCTATAAATCCATTAACATTCTATTCTGCATTTTCATCATACTATCTCTATTTATAATATCACCCCTGTGCTGGAGTACAGTTTGGATCACTCCAGATGAGGAAAAACACAGGTGGGGTTTTATTTCTCATCGAAAACATTCTATTACTCAACAAACTAAGAACAACTTCATTACTAAACCATCTAAATCTTTACATCATAACCTTCAAACATAACATTCAATCATACACAGATATTAAAACAAAGATTATTAGATGGCAGAACCTGTTCTTGAGCTTGGATGACAACAGCAATGGGAGGCCGTTCCTCCCTACCAACTCCTAGAGAGCGCTCAAACAACGACTCCTCAGGACCCCTGAGCTTGCTCTGGTCTCCCTGGTTGGAACTAGGTGCAGCAACAATCAAGTACCAGTCTTCAGACCCAATACCAATCCTGAACTTATCAGTAAGTTCTCTCAGCTAGCAAGCTATATCAGACCAAGTTACTGCAGAATATCTCTCAAAACACTTTCCTTACAGTTTTCCCTTTTCCCCAATGAATTCCTTGAAGAGCATTCCTCCTTAATGATTCTTCTCCTGGAAAATATCTGAGCAACCTGAGATCTCTTCATTGGGTACTTTTAAAAGATTGCCTAGGTCTTTTTGGGTTAGTTGTCATTTATTGAGCCACCTGCTCTGATCCCACTTTCTTTGGGGATCATGAACCCAAATGTAGGGAAGTTTCCACCTGCAACATAGGAAGTGTTTGAGGATGATGCCACTTGTCTTTTTCTCTCCACCTAGTTCCTTCCACTAGTTTGACCAGTAACACTCTAATTAACAGCTCTCCCATGGTGTTGTCTCCACTTTTATTTATTAATAATAAAATATTCAGAATTACATTCCACTTCTTTTGACTCTGCTGAGTCATCAGTTCCTACTTAGCCTTAAATTTATCATAATGTCTTAGGAATTCAAATTAAAACAATTAACATTATTTTACAAAATTGGGGTATGTGACATACACACCCCCTTAAAATGTAACATTGTCCTCGATGTTACTTATTCTTCATCCTCTGCAGTCTCCTGGAATAGATTTGGGTATACCTCCCACATCTTACTTTCCAGTTCCCAGGTAGCCTCTTCGGGAATAAGGTGCTTCCATTGCACCTTCACCTGTCCAATGGTGCGGTTCCATAGAGTAATTTCCCTCCTCCCGAGGATACAGTCCGGTTCCACCAGAATTTTTCCTTCTGGTTCCACCTGTACAACATTCCAATCAGCCACATGAGTAGCATCATGAACATATTTTTTCAAACCAGAGATATGAAAAACATTATGTACTTTCAAGTTAGGTGGTAATGCTAGCTGGTATGCAACTTGACCAATTGTAGGTAAAATTTCAAACGGACCACAGTAACGTGGTGGTAACTTTGCATAGCTCCCCAGTCTTAGAGAGCTTTTCTTTGGCCTTACCTTTATAAATAAATGCTCACCTACCTGGAACTCCTTGGGATTTCTTTTCAAGTCTGCTTGGCTCTTTTGCCGATCCTGTTCCACCTTCAAATTTTCCTGCACTTGTTTCACAATTACCTCCATTTCCTTCAATAATTCTGGTCCTGACACCAATCTATCTATTGGATTATTCCAGGAGATAGGAGTGTTGCATTTATGTCCATAAAAAATTTCAAATGGACTAAACTTAGCTGATGACTGATAGTTATTATTATATGCAAACTCTGCTAGATGCAAGTAGTCTTCCCACTTACCTGGCTGATCTTTAACATACATCCTTAATAAATCCTCCAGCACTTGATTCACTCTTTTAGTCTGTCCATCTGTTTGAGGATGGAAGGAGGTACTAAAATTCAATGTTGTATTTAATCCCTTAAACAAGGATTTCCAAAAATTTCCTATGAATTTAGGATCCCTGTCTGAAATTATAACTTTTGGTACTCCATGTAACTGAAAAATACGCTTTAAGAATATATCAGCTATATTGGCAGCCTTGTAAGTAGTTTTCACAGGAATGAAATGTGCTGCTTTGCTTAACTTGTCAACCACCACCATAATAGAGTTATTTTGATTCTGATTTCTGGGCAGTCCAGTAATAAAATCTAAGCTAATCACTTCCCATTTCCAGCTAGGAATAGGTAAAGGTTGTAGCAAACCAGCTGGATGTTGGTGTTCGTTTTCCACTTGTTGACAGTCCAAACATCTAGCAATGTATTTAGCTACCTCAGCTTTCATATTAGGCCAAAAATATTCTTTTCTTAGCATGGTTACAGTCTTTTGGTAACCTGGATGTCCTGAGTAAGGTGTTTTATGGACTTCGTCTAGAATTAACAACTTAACATTAGGCACATTAGGCACATACATTTTATCTTTAAATAACAAAAATCGATTTTCATTTACACTATAACCTTTTATTAAGCTTTTTCTAGGTTCTTCCTTAGCTGTAGTTTGCAATTTCTGATAACTTTCATCTTGTTTTACCCCTTCTTTAAGCTGTTCATTTAAATCAGAAACATAAGTGCTGATTGCTGCTGTAAAGTTCAGTTTTGCGTTTCTGCTTAAAGCATCAGCCACCTTATTTTCTTTACCCTTTATGTGCTGAATTTCAAAATCGTATTCACTCAAAAAGGCTAACCATCTTGCTTGTCTTGCATTTAAATTAGGATGATCTAGAAGATATTTCAGTCCCTTATTATTAGTCATTAGAATAAATTTCCTGCATATTAAATGATTTCGCCACATTTTTAAGGCGTGTATAACAACCGCAAGTTCTAAATCATAAGTTGCGTAATTATTTTCATGAATTTTTAACTTCCTAGACTCATAGGCAATAACATGCCCGTCTTGAGTCAGCACACCGCCTAAGCCATCATTACAAGCATTCATGCATACTACGAAGTCCTTATTAGGATTTTCTATTCTTAGAATAGGTGCACTTGTTAATAAGGTTTTTAATTTCTTAAAACTTTCTTCACATTTTAAGTTTCAATCAAATTTCTTACCTTTCTTTTGCAAGGAAGTGATCGGATTTGCTATTTTTGAGAAGCCTTCAATGAATCTCCGGTAATTCCCATGAATGACCTAACATCCGTTACATATTTTGGAACCGGCCAATCTTCGATTGCCTGAATATTTTCAGGATCGACTGAAATCCCTTCCTTAGTCACTATGTGACCTAAGTACTGGATTTCATCCTTAAAGAAGTCACACTTGCTAAATTTCGTGAAGATTTGTTGTTCTTGCAACTCTTGTAAAACTATATTTAGGTGTTCTTTATGTTTTTCTTCCATTTTAGAGTAAATTAAGATGTCGTTGATAAACACGACAACAAATTTATCTAAGTATTTATGCATTATATTATTCATTAAGCACATAAAGACAGCTGGGGCGTTGGTAAGCCGAAATGCCATTACAACAAACTGGTAATGTCCATACCTTGTTCTAAAGGTTGTCTTGAAGATATCTTCATCCTTAATTCTTACCTGATGATATCCCGACCTCAAGTCTATCTTTGAGAACACCGTGGCTCCACGCAGTTGATCAAACAGATCATCTATGCGGGGCAACGGATATCTGTTTTTAATAGTCATCTTGTTTAGTTGACGGTAGTCTATGCATAGTCGCATAGTTCCGTCTTTCTTTTTAACAAAGATGACCGGTGCTCCCCAAGGATACACACTAGGTAGAATGTACTTCTTATCTATCAACTCTTTTAGTTGTGATTTTAACTCATTAAGTTCTAAAATGTTCATTCGATACGTAGCTTTCGAGCTAGGTACCACACCTGGTACCAGTTCAATAGTGAAATCCAATTCCCTCCTTGGAGGTAATCCTGGAATTTCTTATGGGAATACAACAGTATATTCTTTTAAAACAGGAATATCTTCTATTTTTAACTTATCTATTTCAGATTTATTTGCCTCATCTATAATAGTTACAGCATAGGCTTTACATCCTTTTCTAACAACTCTTTTAAGTTGTAAAGCAGAAATATGTTTGATTATAGTTTTTCTAGGAATACCCTTAACCTTTACTGGTTGTTCATCACTATTTAAACACGTGAAAGTTTTATCGTAACAATTTAAAACTACCTTATGCTGCTCTAACCAATCCATGCCAATCAGTAAATCATATGAGCCAAGTGGCAAAACATTAAGCTTAACTGTAGTTTTAAATTCATCCATAAGTAAAGAACATTCTTTCACAAAACATGTTACTTTTCTTTTTGCCCCAGTGACTAATTGAACTAACCAGGAATTATCAAACTTATCGACATACAACTTACATTTTTCCACTATCTGAGGTGCAATGTAACTAAGACTAGCTCCTGGATTGATTAAAATGGTTGCAGGGGTTTGATTAATCATACCTCCCACTTCCACCATGGAATTCTGATAGTCAGCTTAGTGGTTCTCCAAAGCTGCATTTATTCTAGGAATAGTCCTTGCTAGTTCTCCAATGGTCATTTCCTCCTGCACAGTATGGATATTGCTGACTGATTTTTTCCGGTTTGGGCAGACCGAGGCATAGTGCGGGCCATTACATTCCCAGCACTTAACAGGCCCCTTACGTTCAAAACTCTTGGTAAAATTCCCATGGTTATTTGCAGCTTCCTTGCCCTTAAAATTATTTGAATTATTGGAAGCACCATTTCTATTTCCTTGGAAATTCTTATTGTTAGAATAATTTTTATTCTTATTATTCTTGAAATTCCTCTGGGGTACAAATTCCTTCTTCTTAAACTCGGGCTGATTGTTATTTTTCTTAGCCTTCCAGTTGGCTAAGCCTTCTTTCTTCCTGTTCTATTCGAAACAGAAATTAGCCTTCCTCATGGCTTCCTCTAGAGTCTTCGAGTTATCATACTCAATTCTGTCATTAATGTGATATGGTAGACAGCTGAGAAATCGCTGCACTTTAGGTATCTCGTCTACTAGGTAAGGTACATACCTAAGCAAGCTTCAGAATTTACTGTTCAAGTCCTTCATAGTCATTGAACCTAACTTCAATTCGTAAAATTCTTTAGCTCTTTCTTCATAATATTGCTCGGACAAAAATTTCTTCTTGAATTACCTTTTAAAGGTACTCCAATTAACTTCTTTTTCCCTGATACCCTTAACTCTCTTCAGATCTTTCCACCATATGGCTGCTTTTCCAGAGAGATTATATATTGCCATTCTTGTCTTTAGCTGATTTGAATAATTGTATATATGAAAATACTTCCTCATCTCGGATAACCAGGACTCTGCTTCTTCCCCTTTTTTGGTCTCTCCATTAAAAGTTGGGGGTTTTATCTTTTTAAACTCCCCTGAAATTTCCTCATATGGTCTATATTTCTTCTTTCTGTCATACAAATCAGCCTCACTACTGTTACTAGTAGTATGGTAACTTTGTCGTTCACCAAACCCTTCAGATGATGAACTACTTTCAGTTTTCGCCAGCTTCATCTTTTTAGATCTTCTTTGATGACTAACATCCTCGGATTCTGGTCTTCTGCTCCTTCCTTTAGTTTGGAACTTTTCTATTAAAATTTGGTTCAACTCTTCCTGAGCCTTCAGAATCCTCTCATTCTCCTTCTTGACTAATTCCATTTTAGTCTTCAAATATTTTACAGTCTACAACAGCTATGAAGAGTGGGCAGTCATCTCTTCTAACATAGGTTCTCTGGGCAATTATCTGGTTTCTATGTCTGGAGACTCCTCCTGAGCATACTCTCCCATCTTTTCCATACCTACCTGTTAAATTTCAGAAAAAAAAGGAATTTTATGTTCTTTACATAAAACAAAACATATGTTAGCATCTTATTTTAATTTACTGTTCTTAGGAAAGCTAGTTGGGCTGCATCAAGGCCTAGTGTTTGAACCTTGTGCTCTGATACCACATGTCAAAACCCCAAATTTTTTGAAAAATTTAAAATTTTTAAACAGCATATAATTTTCATAAATGCAGTAAACTAATTATTTAATTAGTTATATGTTACTGAACTTCGTTATCTGAATTATCTACTTGGTCATGATTATCTTTACAGAACAGTTTATTTTCAGTTTACTGACTTGTTTTCTTTTTGCGACCATAAGGTGGGACTATCATGAAATTTTGGGCTTACTTAGCTTTCAAGCTAATGCAGAAAGTTTTCCTGTTCTTACAGACTACAGGTAAGAAGTTCGGGTGCTGCTTGTCAAAATTCTAAGTATTAAATTACAAGTTCGTCGCAAAATAAAAGCTCAGTAAAGAAATAAATGCTAATCAATTTCCAAAGTTTATCAAGGTAAAATCATTAAACTGTTTTCCTTTTTAGGACTCTTAAGGGATGTGAAAACAGTTCTCAGTAGTAATGGTTGTAACTATCTTCTTTCTGGTAGACATAAATTTGTAGTTCTTTAAATCTTTACTGAACTGTTTGATATTTATTATAGTCGCCAAGTGTAAAAATGCCTTAAATATTTCTTTACAAGCAGAGTAAGAATGGTAGAGTTATAAAATCAACGGTTTAATTTTCAAAGGTGCACAATACATTTACATCATGGTGGATTTGGTTACTGTACGTGATAAGTACATAATGTAATTTGATAGGGGTTTACGTATTACTGTTTCCATTTTCAAACTTTGAAGTTTAATGGGTTCACATCTTTAATTCAAGCTTCTCTTTGAAAATGATATACTAGTGTTGATGCATAAAGTTTTATTTATACAACAACTACTCCAAAGCATAACCTAAGATTATCTTTCATAAGAAAGGTAGCTTACTGTAAACATGTTTTATACCATCACTTTCATAGAGATAAAAGGGGCATGTCCTTAATGGACTATAATCTTGAAGGAATGCATATCATGATAGTTTCACAGCTTAACTTTTATCATGTTACAATTTATGGGTTTAAGAACAACTTATTTTAAGCAATACACCAGCCAAAATAAACGTTGTTACTTTCTTTTGTATTTATTGCCAAACTATACCATTTTAATAAAAACACAACAAGGCCAAAGAGGTTAACATTAATGATAGGTTATTTGCTATAGTTTGATTTTATAAATCTCTTGATATCAACCAATAGTATACCTTTATAATAAGGTTGTATACATTGGTGGAACAAACACTTGTTGTAAGCAATATTCTTTCTTAAATAATAAATGTTATAAATTCCCTTTTAAAACAAACAAAGTTACAAAAATTTATGTAACTATTTGATGAAAGAAATAATAACAAAGCCTAGATAGAAAAATCATGACAAGGTCCACGCCATGATATAAATAAGTTTAAACTTGACTCGAGTTTGTACATTCCATAATTTATATGGTAAAGGGTCGTAACCCTTCCCACGACCTTGATGATTGTTAAGGTGATGGGTTTATAATGACAATAGTCTTATCTTCCCATGCAACGTTTACATGGATCATGGGTAATGTGGAACCTTCGAATATCATTGAGTGGGAAAATGATAATACTCATGGAGAGGAGATCTCCAGAACTATACACTCAAACCCATAGCTTGCCAAATATTTAATTGGGTAACATGGCGTCGTTGTGGCCAAGTGCTGCATGGATAAAAAGGACTCTCCTTCGAACCCTAATCTTATTACCGTTACCATGGTTCTCAGCCTCCTGCCGCCTACAATGGTGCTGGTGCACCCTTGTCGCGCCGCTCCTCTGAAATGTTTTCTCCCAGCTCATTATCTTTGTCTCTCGTCCATTGAGAGCTTACTATGAAACTCACAGAGAAGAGTTGTTGAACCCTTGAGTCTGTTGGCAAAGATTTGGGTTAGTTTTCTCCAGGTTTAACCTTCCCCACTCGCTCAGTTCAGTGTTTTAGCATTCTACAAGGCCCTTATTTCTTCTTGGAATCAAAAGTGGGAGGCGTGGCCTCGTGACTTGAAGTCTGTTGGTTTTGGGGTTTGTAGTAAAGTAGGTTTTCCTGCTAGGAACGACTGCAGCACAAGCATTTGTGCTTGCTTGGCCGTGGCTTTCACTCTTTGTCGCGGTTGTCTGATGCTGTTAATGATCCCTTCCATATTGCAGTCGTTGAAAGTTCGGCTCCTCCTTGCGTTAGTGGTAACGCTCCTGCTCATGGGAGGCTGTGTTTCCGTAAAGCCTTGAGGTAAGGCAACTATCAATATTTTTAATTATTCCTGCAATCTTATTTATACGTTTGATTATTTTTCTTTTGAATTACGATATTAACACCGTTGTTCCTCTTCTTCTCACAGGTATTGGCTTGAATCCCACTGCGCTGTTCGTACGAGGCTGCGGCAGCAGTTTCTAGTCACGGGTAAGCCTGGTTTAACCATGGCATTTCCTCCTTGTGTGGTCCCTTTGGGACAGTCGTGGGTTGGTCTTCGTGGCCTGTAACCCTTGCGGTTTTGGTTTAACCTGTTACTTGGTTTGTTGTTTTTAGAGCATGATAAGACCCTTGCGTTAAGCGAGGTTCTCCGGCTCCGGCCGTGACTATAAGAGTTGATTTTTATTATGGTTACTGCGTATAATGTATAATGAACAGAAGGCTGTTATGCCATCCTCTTGTTTACTTGTAGAATCCGAGGGCTTTGGAAAGTCTTCAGACTCTTTGTTCATCCTTGCTGTACATTTTGATGTTAATAGGGTTCGACCCTAAATCGAAATTATATAAAAGTATTTACAGTTATCTCTCTAAATGAATATCTTTTATTTACTGTACAGTACTGAATTTTTATTTGTTTTTACTTGCGTTATTATTTAAGCTCGGCATAATGAGCATATCTAGTCTGTTACTTAGATTTCTGTAATTTAATATATTTAAATTACACTATGTAAATTTTTAAATTATCAACTGCTAGGGTTTTCTGTATATTGTTTATTTATTGACTTACTTAATTATTAAAAGAATTATAATGTTGTGATATAGTTTATACCCTTTGGAAAAGAAGGTATTCATGTTTTCAATGAAGGTTTTATGTAACTGTTAATTACAATTGAGTACAGAATTTATATTTTAATTCGGGTTTACAATAATGAGTTAAGAACATTACTGTAATTACATAATAGTACTATTCCTATAAAGTATATGATAGGAAGATATAATATTGTTGATTATAAAAATATGTTATATTACCTATGAGTACTATTGCTCCTATTGTTATTTTTACTTAGTTTATCTTGTAAGTGTATAGAGAGATAGTATTTTTTTCTTTGTTTATTTATAAACATAAAATAAGATAGTCTGTTGTTATTTTGTTCTTATACTTACAGTATTATATACTTTATATTCTTTGTATTCTATCTTGTCTTGTTTATGTTACTAGTTAATATTTATAAAATAAAAGTAAAAGAACTAACTATGTCCTGCACTGTTAACATCTTAAAAAGTATAGGTTGGCAGTTGTATATTTTTGTTTATATTTAGCTAGATAGAACAGAAATGAATAAATAACTTACATTACTATCCATAATTGAATTATGAAATCAACTAGATTATCTGTAGGAGTAAAATCAAGATTCTAGCTATTCTTCTTTAAATTGGATTATTATTCATGCAATAGCTAATTAGCCTAAACTGGAAAGAAATAAACTGTAGAGTGGTAAAGCATTTCTATTAGTTTCACCCTACTCTAGTTTTACTATTATACTCTTCTCTTGAATTCGAATAAGCATTAAGATTACTGAAAGTAACTACTGTATCAAAATTGTTTTATCTACCCATTCATACCACTGTCAGTAAATAATATAGCTTCTTTCTCTGTTTCTACTAGACCGACAGTTTCAGTACAGGTTAATACTACTCCTGATACAAAAGATATTTCTTCTGATAACAAGACAAAGAAAATATTCTATAAATCCATTAACATTCTATTCTGCATTTTCATCATACTATCTCTATTTATAATATCACCCCTGTGATGGAGTATGGTTTGGATCACTCCAGATGAGGAAAAACACAGGTGGGGTTTTATTTCTCATCAAAAAGATTCTGTTACTCAACAAACTAAGAACAACTTCATTACTAAACCATCTAAATCTTTACATCATAAGCTTCAAACATAACATTCAATCATACACATATATTAAAACAAAGATTATTAGATGGCGGAACCTGTTCTTGAGCTTGGACGACAACAACAATGGGAGGCCGTTCCTCCCTACCAACTCCTGGAGAGCGCTCAAAAAATGACTCCTCAGGACCCCCGAGCTTGCTCTGGTCTCTCTGGCTGGAACTAGGTGCATCAACAATCAAGTACCAGTCTTCAGACCCAATACCAATCCTGAACTTATCTGTAAGTTCTCTCTGCTAGCAAGCTATATTAGACCAAGTTACTGCAGAATATCTCTCAAAACACTTTCCTTACAGTTTTCCCTTTCCCCAATGAATTCCTTGAAGAGCATTCCTCCTGAATGATTCTTCTCCTGGAAAATATCTGAGCAACTTGAGCTCTCTTCATTGGGTACTTTTAAAATATTGCCTAGGTATTTTTGGGTTAGTTGTCATTTATTGAGCCACCTGCTCTGATCCCACTTTCTTGGGGATCATGACCCCAAATGTAGGGAAGTTGCCACCTGCAACATAGGAAGTGTTTGAGGATGCTGCCACTTGTCTTTTGCTCTCCACCTTGTTCCTTCCACTAGTTTGACTAGTAACACTCTTATTAACAGCTCTCCCATGATGTTGTCTCCACTTTTATTTATTAATAATAAAATATTCAGAATTACATTCCACTTCTTTTGACTCTACTGAGTCATCAGTTCCTACTTAGCCTTAAATTTATCATAATGTCTTAGGAATTCAAATTAAAACAATTAACATTATTTTACAAAATTGGGGTATGTGACAAAACACCCTTTCCCGAGCCTTTTGTTGCTTTTAAAAAATTATGTAGGTCTTCCATTTACTAAGGGAGAAATCTATGAACCACCTATCCATGCTTTAATCAGTAAAAATGAATTCTTTGTCAAATATCGCTTCTTTAAAACCTACATCGAGAAGGAGAGATTAACTCCATGAAAATCATTTTCCATGTCGAAATTTATCACCATACATTTGTATTTCCAGGTTTTGGTGGAGCGTATCGCTTACTGAACTAGGATGACATTTCCATGAATTAGTGTTTTTCCATGAATATCCCTTGGTTTGGAGAAATGATTTTATGAATTTTTTTTATTCTGTTTGCTATAATTTTAGTCAACAATTTATATGTTTCATTGTATAGAGAGATCATTTTGAATATGGAAAAGGATGACGACCTCACTTCCATTGTAACTAGGGATATAAAAGAGGAGTTAGTGTTGCCTCCTATTTTTTCCTTATTTCGAGCTCCTACCAACATTTTGCATATATTGTTTTTAATCGACGATGATGATGACGATGATGTTTAACATCCACTAAGACCAAAATTTGGTCTATCAAACCTAAAGAAACCAATTAATTCGTTTTTTTTATAATTTTATTCCTATGCTCAAAGAGCTTGGTGAGAAGCGTCCCGAGCTCACTATAATTTTGACAAGTTAATAGGATAGGAAGGTTGGTATTGCAACAAATATTATGAAACTGAGATCTAATGTGGGTGTATGCAGGGCACTCTAAGATGAAGTGATTTTCATCTTTAATGTTCCTATTCTCAAAGAGATGGAAGATCCTTTCAACCCATGGTGTTTTAGGAACTGTCCAATGACCTGTTTCACTATGGATCTCATGAGAGTTCGTTCTTATCTTGGATATAGTAATTTTTTCTTTGAACTTGTTAAAACAGAGAGATACTTTTGATTTTCTAGAGTAGGTTTGATGACCTCCTTATAACATCTTAATTTTCTTTTAGCCTCTAAATCTTTCTCACACCACAGTTTCTCATTAAACTTGGAAGTAACAATATTTTTAATGTTATAATATTTTGCAACACAATATTTTTGTCGATATCCCAGTGGTTTAACCAATAGCTTCAATATATACCAGATAATCCACATAAACTAAATAGTGAAACCGTCTGGTCCAAGAGATTTGTCAGATTCCAGACCCCATATTTCCTCAATAATCTCAGATTCTTCTATACACCTAGTTAGAATGTTATTGTCCTCCCGAGTTATAAGAGTAATTATGTTTGCAAGAAACTCTTGAGTTATCCCTTCTTCTTCCAGGTTATATTCCATTTACCACTCTTTAAAATGGCTATATTCTTATTCCCTGATGTGTTCCAAGTCCTCTTCAATATACAACTCTATAAAATGGATATATGCTTCTTTTCTAATTTCTTCAAGATCTCTTACTCGTTCCCATCTTTAATTTGTTATTTCTTGAATCCTGTTATTTTGGGCACTGGATTTAGATTGTTTATGAAAATATGAAGTGATTTTGTCTCCCTCTTTTCACCATAGACTTCTTATTGCACTACTCTTATTCAAGCTTGTTGTACTTGTCTAGTTATGTGGTTAGTTTTTGCTCATCCATTATATCTTTGGGTGCGGGGTATTCTTTTTACATTTTGTCACAGACCTTCTATAGTTTCCCATTTATTTTTTCTCTCTTGATCTTAGGGTGTATGTATTGTTCCTTTTCCCAAATCTTCATGTTCCTTTTCATTCCTCAAAGTTTATCTTCCCACATGAAGGAAGAAAAACCTCTTACTTTTACTCTCTGTGTTTCTCTTATTATTTCTATGAATTCCTTATCTTGAAGACATAAGGGATCAAATCTAAAAGGTATAGGACATTGTTCCCATCCAAAAGAAATCTTAGCTTGAATTTACTGTGGTCAAATACTATTTATGGAACTATATTGGAACCATAATTCCCAAGATCAAGATCAAAGTTTTTGGTTGGGTAGAACTCCGAGAAAGTCAAACCCTAATCTACTCCTGAACCAGCTCTGTAGAAATTCAGCTCCAGATTCAGTTCCAACATCTTAACCTGGTAAGATCTAAATATTTTGCATTTCCATTTGAGGTTCTCTGTTAAGATGTCTCATCATACCAAGCTTGATGAAAAGCTTGGGGGAGATAATAACTTCTGATCCTAGAAGTATAGGATCTCCCTGATCTTGGAAGAAAATGAGTTGGACTCTTACATTAATGAAGAGGTTCCAGTTCTAGAGGGAGATGAGGTAAAGGCCTTACACAAAAATAAACAGGTCATGGCTAAGAGGATCATTTCTAATTTAATCAAGGATCACCTCATACCACAGGTGTCCTCCATAAAGACACCTAAAGCTATGTTTGATTCCTTGACCAAACTGTTTGAAGGGAAGAACATAAATTGGAAGATGACTCCAAGGAACCAATTGAATAATGTAAAGATCCAGAATGCTGAGACCTTACAGTCTTACTTTACAAGGGTCTCTCTGATCAAGGAACAGTTGGAAGCTGTAGATGAAGAAGTGGAGAATGTAGAAATTGTGATGACTACCTTGAATGGTCTACCTAAATCATGGGACTCCTTCATTCAAGGGATCTATTCCAAAAATAAGCTAGTCAAATTCATTAGACTCTGGGAGGAATGCTCATAAGAAGAATCTCGAATAGCAGTGCTATGGAGAAAACTTCCTATGGCTTGGGGTACCACAACAAACAGAGTAACCGCAGAAATCAATCCTTTCCTATATGCAAGAGAAACCAAACATCTAACACTAAAGGATCTCGAAACATACCTTATTCCGGAAGGTTGATGTAGATCCCTGTTGAGTTTTTCCACTCTTGCTTGTATTCATAATTTGCTCTCTCAACATTCAACAAAGAAGACAAGCATGCTATATAATTGTGTTAGACCTACTCTAGAATATATAATCAATAACATATAAGCATTTAAAAGAATCCATGGATTCAATACTCATTTAAATACACATTATTGGATAGGAAAAGATATTTCTATTAATATAAATCAAAGATTACAATAGTGACAACCTTTGTCGGCACATCTGTGAATCAAAGAAACTGAGTCCTCCACCTGGGCCTCCACCACTTCAATCCTCCATCTCTCGATAGCAAGCTCACAAGCAAAGGAAAGATTAGGAAGAAAAAAAAGTGCTCCAAGGGACAAAGGGATGTAGAATCAAGTATAAGCTCCAGCAACAATGGACTATAGTTTTCTTGCTCTTCAATTCCTCCCTCTTCAATGTATACAAAGGGTTCCGTATATAGTGCTTCAATGGGGTAATGGAAGGTCAAATCCGAGCAATCTCAAGGCATATGGAATGCCAAGAGACAAGTGACTCGGATCCACATCAAGGAAAACTCCAAAACTATTTGGTCTTTTTCACACATCCTGATGTACGCGGGTTTAAGGGTCAAATCCGCGTATATATGTGAGCATAGGTTTAAAAGTCGCGTACAACAAATAATGCATGTTTTTAGGGATGATATTGGAAACATCAAAGGTACAAAAATGGTCCATGGGGTCTACAGAGTCTACAGAGGGAAACAGAAGGCCATAAAGGTGTGATCCACCATGTTTGGTAAAATCAGCTATAAAAGATGCCCCCTAATGTGTGAGGTCAAAGGGGTCATACAATGGCCGAAATACATTATAAGTCCATCCTAGAAGTGGAGTGATGAAGAACCAGGTGGAAGAACCAGCCATCCAATAGTACAATACAATAATCAAACTTTGCATATAACTGCAAGTAGATATAGTAGTCCCGGATACATAAGACTACAATGGCCATGAATAGGCATGATACAAAATATGACATGTCTGGTCATCACCACGTACAATATCGATAGATCAGAATCTCCATGATGAAGATATACAAAGGATCATGATCTCCATGAAGGCTGAAGATATATAATGGATCAAGATCTCCATAATGGCTGGAAACATCTGACATACACTGGACTCAAGTCATGAGAGCTGAAATCTCATGAACACTGGCACAATCAAGGAGGTAGCATATATGAAATGCCACCAATATGGAAGGTCTTCTACACAATCTGCTATGAGTACATGTCCTACTATGTGAATAGAGGTGTTGAGGTTGAACATAGTAGTCCATCGTCTGATTACCGGTCATTGATGTATACTGTTAAGAGACACGAGATCACCCACTGATAATGAAAATGGGAATCAACGTACTAGAGTGAAAACTAACAAGTGTGAATAAATGTTTTGAGGTCAAACACTTGAAAGGATCCATAGATCAGGGGAAATTGATGTATTCCCAAAATTGTCGATGGCGAGAGAAACTGCCATTGATGACTGCAAGTCTCAAGGCACTCAAAAATTACTCTAGATTCCTATCCTAGAATAAATGATCTGAAGTCGATGGGATGAAATCGGCTGGAAGGAGGGAATTAATGCATCCCTCATCATCCAACATGAGGTACTAAGAAAGGTTGTATAATGTGGAAGGACTCGATCATAAAGTACACGAACCAATATCAGTACCAGGAATGGCCAACATGCAAAGTCAAGAGAACTAAGGAATGGTCGACTCAGGTTTCAACTTCCTTCGAATAAGAGCATAAAGGTGAATGGTGACTAAATGTAGGAAACATAGACTTGATATACAAAACTGGGACATCTCTATGACACAGGAGGGATTGACAGAGGCTCCATAGGGACTGGCAGCTTAACCAGTCGATGGAGATAAACTTAGAGAAATGAGTACAGCTCCTAAATTCAAACTATTAACCCAACCAACGAATGTGATATACAGTGCTCTATTCGAAGGTGACATGACTTGACTGCTACCAAAGATAACATCTTTTCTTGTCCGTATTTTTGGTTTTTTAATTTTTTGGACCTTTTCAAATATTTTGAAAAGCTTGAAAAAGAATAAAAGTGCTTTATAGTTACAGACTAGGAGGAGACGAGTGTTAATGGGCAAACAAACTAGTTCCAAGCAGCAGAACATACCTATGCTCAATGCAAGGACACATGTGTAGGATAATGACACTTGGGGGAAAGTCCCCTCCCGGTAAAAATGCGGAATCAAGCTAAAAAGGATATATAAAATTTCTCTGCGTGGCTAGACATGAGACAAGCTTGGGCTATATAGCTGATAATCAAAGTCAGGGAAGTCGGCACAAGGCTCAATGAGGTAGGAAAAAATCATGATAATGCAATTAGAACTTGACATAAGGGATTCGTGGGGACAAAGGCCAGAAAAAATATCAAGAGGAGTATGAGGCTCCTGTGCAAAGACATGGCGATACTATACAAAGGACTCCCACACCCTAAAGGAAAAATGTTGGCATGGGCACCAAATGCAACAAAGGAGCTAACTAGAGCACCCATGTATGGTCAAGCTCTACCATTCACATCATGTCACTTCTAAAATAGCAAGAATGTTCCATGACAAGATAGAATGGGTTTGTACCTAAGGTTATAATGAAATGGTCATAAGGTCATGCAAAGTGCACACAGATGTAAAATCTAACCTATATGCTAGTTTAGACATAATACCTGAGAGCGGCACGAATGGATCAAAATAATGGTCGAAACAACTCTTAAAACAAACTCCTACATCATCATATTAGTCAAAAACGGTCCAAAATGGTCAAAAACGGTCCAAAACTATAGAAAAGGGGGTAAAAAGAATAAAAAATTTCAAAATTTTTCTATAAATAGTAAAAAATTCAAAAATTACATATCATTTGAAATTTTTACCCATTTGAGCTCAGAACTTCAAACGTGAATTCTGGGAGTTTCGTCCGACGAAATTCGACACCGTTTGTTCTAGGTAACTTCTCATGTCCTCCTCTTCCATTTTCATGTAAAAGTTTTCAATTTCCATGGTCAATTTTTGAACTTTAGACTAGTCTAAATTGGTCATTTCGGCCCACGCAGAAATCGGTCCTTTTTTCGTGTATAGGGCTGGCTATACGTAGAAAAACCTCCCAAACCCGCGTACATACGTGGCTATTTTGCAAACAATCACCTATGTGGCTGAGCACGTGGTTTTTTAAGGTATATAATGACCAAAAATTATTTCTAATGTGCAGGATGGTTCTAGAATGGAGGGAGAGGGAACATGGAGATGTAGAAGAGGTTGTTTGGGGTGATTTGATGGATAAACAAGCTCTACATGATGTGGGATATACAAGTTTTGGTGTCTTGGTAGCCTGAGAGCCAAAACAAAACTCTTGTAGATGCTAGTAGACTACTCGGATCTAGACTTAGAGTCTTTCCATATCGACGGGATGTCCCTCACTATAGAGGTGGAGGACATATACTTCATTACTGGATTGTTCCGATGGGGAGAGGTGGTGAACCTTCACTCTCATGGGCCCAGAGGTGGCCTCACCATTGATGAGTACATTGCAGTATACTATTTTTTGGACACGAAAAAGGTTGGGAGTCAAATCCCGACAAACTCCATCCAGGTGCTAGGACTGAAGGCCATACTATTGGCACTTGGCAAGATAGCTAGTCTAGCATCACTCCACCAGGCCTCACAACCATTGATTTTCTATGCAGTGGAGTGCATGAGACCCATAGTTTACGATTGGAGCACTGTGTTGTTGAGTAACATGAAGCAACAGCTCAGTGACTACAAGATGGGTGGGCTACGGAACTTCAGTTTCAGCAGTATACTGAGCACGTTCTTCTTTGAGCGTGTTCCAGGGCTAAGCCCTAGAGCTGATGTTCCTCCTCACGGGGTTCGTGATCTGGTCCAATGACGTTGGGCAGATGCTATGCATAGACTGGGGCGGAGGTAGGGTGTCTAACCCCTACCCAGCTGATTTTTTTCAATGGTGGTGGCGGCAGATTATTGTCATCGATGATTATCCCTATGCAGGAATAGATTTTCGGGGAGATCCTGACATGCCCCTACCACCAGGTGCATCATACCGTGACATTGGTAACGAATCCCAAACCCTCTTTTTAAAGTTTTTTTGAATTATTAAATTTTTTTTCTTCTGTTTTTTGATATATAGACTCAAAAGACATGTTTTGGTGTGACGACACATAGTGACAATCTGTCATATGTATGTAGATGTTGGACCACAACGGCCTAACGAATTCCCTCATCATAGACGAAGGGGAAGAGGAGATGATATCATGGGTGTGGATTGGGAGCAGATGCTCCAAAGCATCCACACAAACTTTGTACGATTGACACACCGGGTACCCATGGTGCAAGTCGAGGACTTGCCTGAGGCAATGTAGCATCAGGTGGTTGGGGTACCATGAGCATGGGTTCGGTTATTCCAATGACTAGCTAGAGCCGTGGTGTGCTACCATGATCATAACTCCCCTCTTCCTCCACCACAGGCTTAGAGACTTGAGAGCGATTCATTTTTGTACTACCGTGTATTATATTTTGGTGGCTCAGAAGCCCCATTTTCATATTATGACATCACATTTTGGATATTTAATGAAAAATATTTTATGATGATTGATTTTATTTATTTACATGTGTGTAAAAATGTATGTTTGTGATGTGCTTATGGTCTATGAAAGAAATGCCAATCTAACACATAGTTAGCATATGAGTCAGCAACTTGATTAAAAATTCTTGGAACATGTATGTATGTTATGTTGTCAAATCGCCATTCTAACAATCTCACAGGTAAGAATATTCGTAATAATGTCGGATCCCTAATACGATACAAGCCATTAAGCTGTGACACTACTAACTATGAATCAATACGTACCTCAAGAGAGAGAACACCATGTGAAATGGCATCTCGTAGTAGCTCGATAATGACATTATACTCAACAACATTATTCGAAGAAGGCCGTAAACATACAACTCCTGAAGACAATACCTGACCCGTAGGAGTATAAATCACCCAAGCAGCAGAGGCTGAGTGTTGAGTGTGATAGCTAGCACCATTAGCAAATCCTATGTAAGCGGAAGACTCCATTGACATCTTCCATAAGAAACGAACACTAATCAACAAAGCCGATCACCATAAGAAAACCTAACTATGCAAAAAACTGTTAAATAATATACAATAATCAGCCCTAGCTGAAGATCATTCATAGTGATTTTTAAGATAGAGCCCATTTTTAGGCTTCGCCAAGGCTATCCCTTCATAATCTACCAGCTCATAGGCGCCCTTCTCTAACACACATTTGACCACATAAGGACCATGCCACATGGGGTTAAACTTCCCTGCCCCCAAGGGTTCTTTAGCTTGATCCCACAAAAGGACCAAAACTCCTTCATTAAATCTCCTCAGATGGACAGACTTATCATATTGGACCTTAACATGATGCTTATTTACTTCTAGAGCCACTAAGACATCTTGACGCTGCTCATCAAGCTACTCTAACTGGACCAAATGTTCCTCCAATGCGGAGTGTATGGTAAAAGCTCTATGGCTAGATTTAATGAAGGGATTTCATATTCAACCGGTAAGACAGACTCCACTCCATGTATGAGCTGATATGGAGAAAAACTGGTGGCAGTCTTAACGATGGTCCTATAGGCCCACAAATAAGGATATTACATGATATGCCAATTTGTCTTGCTTTGTGCGATGGTTCATTGGAGAATGGACTTAAGTGATTTGTTCACTACTTCAACCTATCCATTCACCTGAGGGTAATAAGAAGAGGAGTGCTCCTACTTATACCCTAACTTCGAGGCCAACTCTTCCATCATTCGATTCTAAAAGTGCCTACCATGGTTAGTGACAAGCTCTTTCAGAATACCGAACCGAGTAATAATTTGGTTGAATACGAAATGCGCGGCTGTCTCACCATCGTATTTTATCATGGGCATAGCCTCATCCCATTTTGTGAAGTAATCAATAGCCACTATAATATGATGATGCCCCCCAGCTGAAGCTGGGTTGCAATCCATGAAGTCAATCCCCCACATGGTGAAGGGACCGGCGGTGATAATTGGATGTAACAGGGCAGGATGTGAGCACATATTGCGTGCAAACACTTGGAAAGGGTGACACTTATTGACCATATTAACACAATATTTAATGATCGATAGCCAAAAATATCCCGCTCTCAATATTTTTTGGGTTGTAGAAATCCCGGATAAATGACCACCACATGCCCCTCTATGGAAATCATTCAGCATAACCTCAGCCTCTTGATGGGTTAAACAATGACGTAAAATGGAATCTACCCCACGACGGTACAAAGTGTTATCCACTATAAGGTAGTTCTTAGATACATGATGTAACCGTCGTCGCTCATCCCGTGAAAGGTGAGTATGGACCTTCAACGTTTGTAAATATATGATAATATCCCCATACCATGGATCCAAAGTTGAGATCAGAAAAATATGCTCATCGACAAACGTATCCTCATAAACCTCCTCCTCCTCCTCACTTGGGAAATCAAAAATGAGCTCCGCAAAAATTAACGGTTTCTTCAATTTCACCGAAACAAACTTGAGATATAATTCTTTCAAAATAACAATCCATTTATTATACTTTCCACCGATCATCCTTCTAGTGAAGACAAACTGAAATGGATTGACATGAGCTACCACCAGGGTTTGGTAAAGGAGAATGTAGTGTCTCAATCTCTGAACCACATGAACGGTAGCTAAGGAAAGTTTCTCCACATGGGAATAATGGATTTCTGCATCTATAAGGTTCCAACTCAAATAATATATGACATGCTCATGGAGCTCCTCATCCTCCTGAACCAAAACCATACCAATCGTCTCCATGGACGCAGCCACATAAATAAAAAAGTCACAGCTATAGTTGGGTGGACTAAGCATGGGGACCGATGCCAAGGCTCACATAAGAGCATCAAAGGAATCCTGGGCTCGCTCATCCCAGCAAAAGGTAGTGTCCTTCTTTAAAAGATGCATAAATCCTTTAGTCAAATTGGAAAAGTTAACCACGAACCTCCGTAAGAAGTTTTCCATGCCTTGCAAACATTGAAGATGTCTAATATTTCTTGGGGGAGACAATCGAAGTATTGCCTCAAACTTTAAGGGATCGAATCTTATACCCTCCTTGGAAACAATGAATCCTAGCAAGTGACCAGACTTCACGCAAAAGATGCACTTATGTGGATTTAACCTAACCTGGTAGTGGCAACATCTTTTGAAGACTAATCTCAAATGGTAGGAATGACGCACTCTCAGCCGAGAATGAGCAGCAAGGTCATCCAAAAAGACTTCAATAATTGATTTGAGATCGTTAAAAATCAAGGTCATAGCCCGCTAAAATGTGGCTATGACGTTTTTAAGACTGAAAGGCATCTTTCGATATGTAAACATACCCCGAGGACAAATAAATGCATTTTTTTGTTGATCCCCGGTTTTGATCCGAATCTGATTATATCTGGAAAAGCCGTTCATAAAGGAAAATACCTCAGTTCCCGCACACTCATCCAAAATTTGATGAATAAATGGTGTGGGAAAATTATCCTTAGGACAAGAACGGTTTAAATCGTGGAAATCAGTGCATATACAGATCGTTTCCTGCTTCTTATCAACCGAAACGGGGTTTGAAACCCACTCCGTCAAGGGAATGGGATAGATAAAACCAGCTTTTAATAGCTTTTCTATCTCATCCTTAATCCCGGGTGGTTTTCTAGGATTCAGTGCATGCAAACGTTGTCCAACAGGCTTCACATTTGGATAGGTCTTAATTTCATGTTTGACAATACAAGGGTCAATACCTGGCATTTCCTCATATGACCCAGCAAAGATGTCACGAAATTTTCTGAACAACTCGGTATACTCCTGAATCTCAGCATGGGAACATTCTTCCCCAATATAGACATTCTCAATCTTTCCAGGATCACGAGAGATGTTGAGAGGAATAGTAGGTGATATATTTTCCATGTTCCCATTAGCCATCTGACCAGGAGACCTTAATGGAACCATAGGGCTACCAATCCTCTCGCTAAGAATCTCCCTAAAGTCCTCATGCTCCAAACGGGAAAGCTCGGGAATAAAATAAGATCTATGATGTAATTATTCCCAAGGTGGATCAACCCCAGACATGGCCTCAATAATAGCTTCATCTGATGAAAAAACACTATCAAGGCAATCATGCGTGTGAGAGGACTCAACTGCCCATGCAGGAAGGACATATGGGTCCTCCTCCTTCGTCCATGAAGAGGAAGGACTAGGCTCTGCAACACCATCAAGATTCACTTGATATGCAATCATTGCTGCAGACAATGGCACGTCCATTTTGATAGGTCCGTTCGAAGGACTCGGTGTAGGAAGAATCCAAGGATCTTCCATATGGGTAGTATGAAAAGACACCGAATTGAATGAAGATGAAGCCCCATTGAAACTAGATCCAATCATAAGGATGAGTGCAGGACAACTAAATGTCCCCATAATGGATGGATACATGCCTACACCCACACTCCCAGTTGCCGGTTGAGAATGATTAATAACCGAGATAGAAGCACCTGACGATGTACTAACACTCGGATTTTTTAATGATATCTGATCAATTATAACAATCTTCCGATTAAATGGAAAGCATACAACTCGAAATAGAGAAGAGGCTACGGCTTGCATACTATACATCCAATTCCGACCCAATAAAAGATTATAATCAAGGGTCGCATCAACCACGTTGACCTAGATCATGACAGTCTTCCCTCCCAAATAGACCTTAAGAGAAGGAAGAGTTCCGTGTGGCCAAAACTATCTACCATCAAAGGTAGTCAACATGGTAGTGGATTTAGACAACTCAGGAGAACCCTTCATCAATCATAGTGTGTTTGACGGTCATGTTAAGACATTCTACATGAATCAAGAGAGACACGTAGTAAGGAAAGAGAGGATGTAGTCCCATGGTTTTGAATTTGATGACGGAAGAAGAGTTATCATCATTCACCCCAAGAGCAGAAAGCAAAGCTTTCCTTTGCGACGGACAACTCTGAAGTACTTCAAGCGCAAACATCAGACAAGGAGTTTGGACCGAATCCTCAACAACAGAATAGTTTTGGGTGGCTTGGGCATTAGGATTGTGCGCTGAATGCTTTAGGACTCCCTTAGGAATGCGAGGTGCAATATTAGGTTTATCCGTAGGATTTTCAATACGCAAAGGGATCTCGGTAGGATGAGGTTCCTTCCCAAGGTCTGGTTGTGACGAACCATAGTCTTTCGCACGAGTCACAACCTTATTAGCATGCACCATGTTGATGCACCCATGACCAGTACTGGTTTCCAGTGGATTTTGATCTCTACTCGACGTAGAAGGAGGATCATGGGTCCTTGAGTTAATATTTTGATTATGGGGTAAAGGATTGGTCAGCACAGATGGGTCATGTGCTATGAATCTTGAGGCATCTTCCATACAAGGGCACAAGTGAGTGAGGTGATCATCCTTACACAATTTGCAAGGAAACTTAACATTACGTTTAGACTGCTTGTCCCCCCAGCATTACGGTCATTCTTGTAATTAAAATTGGCATTTTTGTTCTTGTTCCCACCCTTACGATTGTTTTTACCCTTTTTCTTATTCCTTTCGGGCTGTTGGTTTCCCTTCTGGTCCGACGATCGCACAAAAAGTACACTCGCCTTTTGGGTGGGTTGAGACAAAGCTGTGGCTTGTCCTAGAGAAGATTGATTGACAAACAATTGAGTCACTTCTTTCGCAACCGAATCTGTAGGTTTGGCACTTGTACAACCCACAATTCCATTGACATGTGGTCCAGGCTTGATCTTGGGATCGAAACTAGAACACAGAGTGTTAGGTATGATCTCATATAATAGTCTGGATTGAGCATAAATCAAATCCAATTCTTGTGCCCTAAAAATTGCTTGTTCCTCATTCTGAAATCTAGATGCAGAAACATCCTTCGCAATATAAGGTAGTAACGATTTAAGGAACCACTCAAGGAGAAACTTCGGTGGTATGAAAACTTTAATCAACCTCTTCCTTCTACACCACTCTTGGATATGGTCCAAGATATGTGTGGCTTTGTCCTCCCGAAATGTTGACAAGAGTTCCATACCAATGTCGTAATGCACTGGTAGCTGGAAGTGATTGAGGAAATTAATAGCAAGATCATCTAACAAAACAAATGCCCCCCTTGGTAACTCTATGTACCATTTCACTATAGGCCTAGTGAGGGTGCATTGAAATAGACTTAAATGGATTGAATCATCGTGTAAGGAATTGGAAGAGCACCAAAGGTGAAAGGTAGTGACATGTTCACTAGGATCTTCTCCTGGTTTTCCCTCAAATTTGGGAATGTTTGAGGGAAGCTTGGTAGGGACAGCCGGCCAAGCCCGGTCATGAGATACTGGATCGTTCATTAGTCTCGATAAGTCAGGTAAATTTAACGTTGCAAGGAAAGGGAGCCTACGTTGAGCTGATCTATGCCACGCTCCCTGATAGTTTTGGTTCATATAAGGCTGACTATAGTAAATACCATGGCCTTGGCCATAATATCCTCCTCATGTTTGACCAATGCAGGGTGGAATGGAAGCATTATGATGTGGTGTACCTTGAATATGCGGTGCTACAAAGCCATAATTAGAGGAGTAAGTGGGTTTTTGATACCCATACCCATAAGGTTGATAGCTCTATCCATACTGCAGTCCATAAGATTGTCCATGAGAATCTCCATAAGATGTCCCATGGGATATCCCATGAGAAGATCCATAAGTAGGGATATGGGGAATTCCTTGCGATGGATCGTAAGATGATCCAGAGATAGGAATATGACCTCTCGAGATGACATGAGATACTTGACTCTGAGATACTACTGTGCGAGTAGTCGCAGTACAAACCTGACTAGTAGCAACATTCCGACTTGAAGGACCACGTGAATGCGAGGGAGGAAGGGTTGTCAAAAACTCATTCGAAGGAGTAGGAATTGAGGATGAAGGGACATGTGAAGGGATATAAGTGGTATTCCCTATGGTCACTCATCTTGGTTCTGGTATCTGCATATGACTACTAACATTAGGTCTAGGATAGGCACATGAGGTAGCTTCCATCGCTGGGATGGAAGGTTCAATGTGACTAGTGCTCCCAAATCTCTCCACATGGAAAGGAATAGGATTGGCCCCAAGCGTAGTGCTAGGTTCAATTTATGACTTGACATGATGTGTCGGATCATGTGCAGGGATATCAGGCATGCCATAACTAACATGACTAGTGCTTGTGGGTTCATGGTGAGTCTCGTCACTGGGAAACCAATACCGGCGACCTGTGAATGAGGGATCATAACCAGAATGTGAAGGTATATCAAGTGAAGGATCATATAGAGGAGTAGGATATTCCTCCCCAACCTCTTGAGGTGGAGAAGACATCTCAGGAATCTCATCCTCGTGATCTCCCATCGTGTGTGAATCAATGTGAGAAGTAGTTCGCCCGAACTATCTATTTCTCTCTCCCAAACGAGGAGGAGATGTGGAAGGTGGAAGTCCTGCTAAATGACGAGAATGGTGAAGTGCCGCACCCGAATCCACAATGAATCAAAAAATGAAAAAGACTCAATCTAAGTACGCAAACCCTAGGAAAACTAGCATGCACAGAGCATACACCTATATAATGTAAATCCAAATCACAAGCAAGCAAGGGTAGCATATGTGAGCTCCCGAATGAAGCAGATATCTCTCACCTAGGAGATGCTTGAGACTCCCATACACAACAAGCGAAGGTTCGTAACCAATTATTGTGGCCCTCAGCTTCAACGCATATAGCGATTGGGCTGTCGACGCCAACCTGGTTGGGACACCTATAGAATAACCTCTACAAAGTACCCCCTCAATAACCTAGGTAAGGAAACTAAGGTCACCTCAATATAATCAATTCTCAAGCAGATAGTCACAGGCGGGATTGACCGTATGGGCAAGGTAGCAAAGCCCGAAACGCCCGAAAGGGCCCCCAGATACGAATATAATCTTGGAAATATCTCCGGTGCTACTCAGTTATTACTAGGGGTCATCCCAATCAATAACCGCTCACACTACCTCATGCTTAACTCCCTTGTAAGAGGAGGATCCTGAGAAACACTAATTATACCAAGGAATTTC
>LPNX011114249.1:389148-423676 GCA_001517045.1 Pseudotsuga menziesii
TATCCTTCAAATGAAAAATGTAATCATTCCTATATGAAGATCTGACTAATACTTCTCCAAGCAAACCTAGTGCAAGTACCATGCAAAATGCAAGATGCAATGATGCATAATGATGAAAATAAGCAAATATTTTTGTAATTTTTTGAATTAAAATGAGATAATAAAGCAAAAGAATGACTCTACCATCCCCAGACTCTGTAAGCACTATCAAACAACACCCACGCAAAGAACTAAGGCAAAAGATACCTAATGCACTAATCCCAAAACAAAAAATAGAAAATGCAATGACAAGAACATTCTTAAAAAAATCAACCTAAAAAGCGTCTCTGGTCAGAAACAGAGGTGTATATAGACTCTAGAAGCATCCAAGGAGACTCAGCAATCATCAAAACTCACCCAGCAACACTTAATCTTCCCTTAAAGGAAAAAATCAGGGCATACTCGACTTTGTGCAGAAAACCCGCTTATATATGTGGAAATCCCAGTAAAAACCGTGTGTACATGCGACTGTGAAGCAAAATCTCACGTACAGGAAGAAAAAGAGATAAAAAAGAAGGTAAATAGAAAATATGAGACAAAATTTACTCCTACCAGACACTACCAGGAAAACATGCCCCCAGACCCGACTCAGAAACAAAGAAATCAGAGCAATTCAAGAACATTGAATGACGATAAAACCCCCAAAGGAAATGACTAGGAACTCCCAAGTGTGGTCACCAATTCTGTTACAGAGAAAAATTCCTATGGCTTGGGGTACCACAACAGACAGAGTAACCACAGAAATCAATCCTTTCCTATATGTAAGAGAACCCAAAATATAACACTAAAGGATCTCAAAAAATACCTTATTCCGGACGGTTGATGTAGATCCCCATTGAGCTTTTCCACTCTTGCTTGTATTGATAATTTGCTCTCTCAACAATCAGCAAACAAGACAAGCATGCTATATAATTATGTTAGACCTACTCTAGCATATATAATCAATAACATATAAGAATTTAAAAGCATCCATGGATTCAATACTCATTTAAATACACATTATTGGACAAGAAAATATATTTCTATTAATATAAATCAGAGATTACAATAGTGACAACCTCTGTCGGCACGTCTACGAATCGAAGAAACTGAGTCCTCCACCTGGGCCTCCACCACTTCAATCCTCCATCTCTCGATAGCAAGCTAAGAAGCAAAGGAAATCTTGGGAAGAACACAAATTTCTCCAAGGGACAAAGGGATGTAGACTCAAGTGTAAGCTCTGGCAACAATGGACTATAGTTTTCTTGCTCTTCAATTCCTCCCTCCTCAATGTATCCAAAGGGTTCCTTATATAGTGCTTCAATGGGGTAATGGAAGGTCAAATTCGAGTGATCTCAAGGCATATGGAAGGCCAAGAGACAAGTGACTTGGATCCACATCAAGGAAAACTCCAAAACTATTTGGCCTTTTGCACACATCCCGATGTACGCAGGTTTAAGGGTCAAATCCGTGTATATACGCGAGAATAGGTTTAAAATTCATGTACATTAAATAATGCATGTTTTTAGGGATGATATTAGAAACATCAAAGGTACAAAAATGGTCCATGGGGTCTAAAGAGTCTGTAGAGGGACAGAGAAGGCCATAAAGGTGTGATCCACCATGTGTGGTAAAATCAGCTGTAACAAGCAGCCCGAGAAGAAAAGATGGGAAGTGAAGATTACGTTATCATAGTACACTCCAAGAGTATCAAAACAAACTATCACAAAGGTAATTCTTCTCACTAGAAAATTAATATTAGAAGACCTAATAAATATTTGTCTAGAATCAGATGCTATACATGTGACGAGAAAGGACACTATGCTAGAGAATGTCCTAGAAACAAAAATGGATCTCACAAGAAGAAGGGAAACAAGAAAAGACATCATGCTCACACAACAGAGGATGATGAACCTCCCAGAAAGAAATCCAAAGAAGAAAGTGATGATTCTTCTAGTGAAGAAGAATATGTTCTGATTTCTGCTCTCATAGGCACTGTTACACATAGAAGCAATGATTGGCTCATTAATAGTGGGGCTTCCAAACATATGATAGGGTTTAAGGAATCCTTTGTGAAACTTTCCAAACATGATTCACCTCACAAGGTGAAACTTAGAGATGACTACCAATATCCAATAAAAGGTAGTGGTGAATCCTCCTATAAACTAAATTCCAGAAACTTTATGAAGATGAAGGATGTTCTATTTGTACCAAGATAAAAGAATAAACTTCTCTCCATCTCTGCATTGGATGCAAAAGTCATGAGGTTTGCATTCATACACGGCCAAGTTCTTATGTGGCCAAAAGGAAAAACTACAAATGATGCAGTAGTGATTGGAGAACAAGAAGGAGGACTATACAAACTAAAGGGCCATCCAGAACAAGCCTTGGTCCATGACTCAATAGAGCCAAATGAACTTTGACACAGAAGGCTTGCACATGTGCACTATAGGGCACTACCACTTGTAAGCAAATATGTTGAAGGTATTCCATAAATACAGGCAAAACATGACGATGTCTGTAAAGGATGTGTGAAAGGAAAGAACACAAAGAAAAAATTTCCAAGTAGCGAGAGCAAGGAAAAAGGAATCTTGGAAATCATTCACTATGATGTATGCAGTGCAATGTCATCCAGTTCATTAAGTGGGTATGTATACTATGTTTATTTTATTGATTATTTTTCTAGGAAGACATGGATATACTTCATGAAGAACAAAGATGAATTATTCATCAATTTCAAGGAATTGAAAGCCCTGATCAAGAACCACACATAAAAGAAGAACAAGACCTTTCAATCAGATAATGGCAAAGAATTCACATCAAATGAATTCAAAGAGTTATGCAAAGATTCAGGGATTAAGAGGGAGTTAACCACTCTATGTAATCCACAATAGAATGGGGTTACAGAAAGGAAGAGTAGAATGATCATGGAAACTGCAAGGGCCATGATTCATGATCAAGATCTTCCCATGCATCTATGGGAAGAATATTCCAAAACAACAATGTATGTATAGAACCGTACTCCACATAGAGTGCTCAAGAACAAGACACCTAAAGAAGTCTTTCCAGCAAGAAACTAGAAGTCAGCCATCTCAGAATATTCGGTTGTCCTCTATACATACACATTCCAAAAGAAAAGAGGACAAAATTATATCCTTCTGGAAACAAGGGTATATTTGTGGGATATAGTGAAAGCTCGAAAGCTTACAGAATATACTTCCCAGGATTCAAGAAGATTGACATAAGCAGAGATGTAACATTTGATGAAGATTCAGCTTACATCAAATCTAGAAAGAGACCAGTTGAAGACTTCGAAGAAACAGAAGTACCCAGAATTCAAGATACAACTATGAACGATGCAAATCAAGATGAAGATTGAGAAATAGAAGAACCCCAGGAACTTGTAGATCCACCCCAAGAAAATAATCCTCACAAGAGGAAACCTGCATGGGTATGAGAGGCTATCCAAGGTGCAAAAAGATATGGGGCTCTAGTAGAAATACACATAGAGAGGAAAAGAACCAGGTCCTGCTCCAGTTATGTAGCCCTTTTATGTGACATCATTGATAAAGAACCTTCCAACTATGAAGAAGCAGCAAAGAAGAAAGAATGAAAGGATGCTATGATCGAGGAGTACCAGTCAATCATGAAGAATGATGTCTGGGATGTTGTTCCTAGACCAGAGGGGAAGTTTGTCATGAATTTCAATTGGATCTACAAGATCAAGCATGCTGCAGCATAGATATAAATCAATATTTGTAGCTCGTGGCTTCTCCTAGAAAGAAGGAATGGATTATGAAGAAACTTTTGCACCTGTATCCAGATACACTTCCATTAGATCAGTACTTGCTCTAGCTACAGAGCTGAAATGGAAAATACACCAGATGGATGTTAATACTGCTTTCTTGAATGGTGTGGTAGAAGAGGAAGTGTATGTGGAGCAGCCACTCGGTTTTGAGACATGTGACAGGGAGACTCATGTGTGTAAATTGAAGAAGTCCATGTACGGTTTGAAACAGGCACCGAGGACATGGTACAGAAAAATTGACAACTTCATATCCAGTTTGGGCTTTACCAAGAGTAAAGCAGATTCCAATATTTAGTACAAGGTTGAAGAAGGGAACCCAGTGATACTCCTACTATATGTAGATGATCTGTTTGTAACAGGTATGGATGGGTTGATTGCTGATACAAAGAGGAAGCTTGCTTCCAATTTTGAGATGAAGGACTTGGGTATGATGCACTACTTTCTAGGCATAGAGGTGTGGAGGAATGTGGATGGAATCTCCCTAGGACAAGGGAAGTATGTAGTAGAGATCCTGAAGAGATTCAGGATGATGGGCTACAAGGCCATGACCACACCTATGGCATCGAACCTGAAGATATTGAATGATGCTTCATCAGAGACAATTGATGCTACGGTGTATTGTCAGATGATTGGGTCCTTGATGTACCTAATGAATACAAGACTCGATATTTGCTTTGTTGTGAACACATTGAGCTAGTTCTTAACAGATCCTATACATGTTCACTTCATTGCTGCAAAGCATATGCTGAGGTACCTGAAGGGTACAGTTGATTATGGGATCAAGTATGAGGCGAATCAGAAGATTAAACTGGAGCCTTATGTTGATTCAAATTAGGCAGGCAGTGCCATTGATGCGAGGAGCACTTCAAGGTGCTACTTCAATATGGGATTAGGTGTGATCTCTTGGTTTAGCAGGAAACAGTCTTGCGTGGAACTGAGTACAGCTGAAGCAGAGTATGTCGCAACTTGTTCAACAAGTTGTGAGGAAGTATGGGTAAGGAAGCTACTGTCTGATTTGTTTGATCTCTAGGTGGATGCTACTTGTATATATTGCGACAACCAGAGTTGTGTGAAGTTGTCTGAGAACCTGGTGTTCCATGACAAGTCGAATCATATCGAGATCAAATATCACTATATTAGGGATATGGTGCAGAGAGGAGTAGTGAAACTCCAGTATGTTGCAATGGACGAGCAGATAGCTAATGTGTTGACCAAGCCATTGGCCAGAGTGAAGTTTGAGTACTTCAGAGAGAGGCTTGGTGTTATCCAGATCGAGGTTCCTTCCAAGGGGAAGTGATGAGTCCATGAGCCATTATGACATGGTGAGAGGATTGGTTCCTTCCATGGTCAAATATAAGTGCATAGATGCTCTGATATGATTGTGGGTTGTGTTACCACATGATCAGTGCAGATCCATTCTGATATGATTGAGGGATGTGTTCCCACATGATCAAATATAAGTGTTGAAGGCCATTCTCTGGGAGAATGGAGGCACCTAGTTAGTTACCAGGAATACTCAACCTAGAGCTAAGAGCCATTCTGATATGACTGTGGGATTGGCTCTCACATGATCAAATGTAAGTGCAGATCCATTCTGATATGACTATGGGATTGGATCCCACATGATCAGATGTAAGTGCAGAGCCATTTTGATATGACTATGGGATTGGCTCCCACATGATCAGATGTAAGTGTAGAGCACTTCCATGGATGGTAGTAGTTGTGTCCTACCATGCCACTGATTGTAAGTGCTGTTCCTTTCCACAGATGATAGTAGTTCTGTCCTATCATGATGGTGGTTGTATGTGTTGTGCCTTTCCATAGATGATAGTAGGTGTGTCCTATCATGCTGGTGGTTGTAAGTGTTGTTCCTTTCCACAGATGGTAGTAGGTGTGTCATACCATGCTGGTGGTTGTAAGTGTTGTGCCTTTTCATAGATGGTAGCAGGTGTTTCCTACCATGCTGGTGATTGTAAGTGCTGGGCCTTTTCACAGATGATAGTAGGTGTGTCCTATCATGCTGATGAATGTAAGTGTTGGGCCTTTCTGACATGGTTCTTGGATATGTTCCTCCCATGGTCAGATGTGAGTGTTGGGCGTGCCTTTCTAACATGGTTCTTGTATTTGTTCCTCCCGTGGTCAGATGTAAGTGTTGGACGGGCCATTCTGACTTAGGGTTAGATATAAGCACTAAAGAAGACCTACATGGAGGCTAGGCCTACAACCAGCATGAAAAAGGGTTGGCTCTGTAGAACTTCCTATGATTAGAAGAGTCGAGAGATAGCACCAATGATGATACAACAGTGATGATCCAAACTTGATGAAGTTCTAGTGATGATCTAGATCCAGTGATGATCTAGATCTAGTGATGTTCCAGATCTAGTGAGGACCCAGATCCAGTAATGAAGATGACTGGAAGATGAAGATACCTTGATGATGATCCAGATGATATAGAGAAGAAGACTCGTGCTGGAAAACTGTGTTGAGAGAATACCTTCCTAGTTAAGAGGGAGTGTTGATGTATTTGTAACTTCAGAATGTATTCAATTGTATATTTTATGTATTGTACCCCGATGTTTATTTCAGGAAGTATCTGTAATGTAATTGAGTCATGTCATGCCCCGATGTTCCTATCGATACATTCAATAATGTAAACAATACATGTAAAGTCATAGAGGGTAACCCTCCCTATTTTTCAAGGGTTAAAGTCCCCGCAGTTGTGGGGCCCTAGGGTTATTAGACTCTCCCAGAGAAGTCGTCCCTAGTGAGTTATTGTCAAGTCAATAATTAGTATAAATAGAGAGTGAGCCTCTCTATTTAACACACATTCACTCACACTCAGTTGTAGTGCATAACTGAGAGATCAGAAGAAGTTGGGACAAGAGAGAGAGAGACTACTGCTGTCGAGAAATCATCTTACTATTTTGGGTTTTACTTTTGGTGCTGATTCTATCTCTGAGGAAGTTGCGGGGTTTTCTCCTTTATGGTTTCCCTGAGGAAAAACTTTGTGTTTGTTGTCTCTTATGTTTGATTTCTATGCTTGTTATTCTCTCAGATAATATCCTAAGATCATATTGTTGAAATAGATAAAAATCCAACAATCCCTTTTATTCATCTAGGTGCACTTCCCTCTTTTAGGTTTGATATATAATAGATCATATTAGGATATGAGATCCTCCATGAGCTCTCTTATAGAATTTTCTCCGTTTCTTTCTCGAGAGTTGAGGATTATATTGAAGTCTCCCCTTACTATACTATTTGAATGTTGTCCATAATCCTTCCTCTCTATTAATTTTTTCCATAATTTTTTTTATTATTTGTGTTGATTGGGGGAGTAGAAATTAAAAATATTGAAATGCTTACCTATCTCTTCCAAGAAGTAAAGTGAATATTAAACAATGTTGCTCTGAATGGACGTGTAGTAACTCAAAGGAACTGTCGACCCATAGAGTGTGAATCCCTCCTAAAGCTCCCCTAGATCCTATGGCCTTTGCTTTTCTCCTTTTTAAAAATTTTGAATTACCTTCCAACATGTTGTCTTATTCAATTTTAGTCTCTTGGATCATAAGTATTCATGTATTTTATGTCTAAATTAAATATCACATTGTTT
This sequence comes from Pseudotsuga menziesii, assembly GCA_001517045.1. Lineage (NCBI taxonomy): Eukaryota > Viridiplantae > Streptophyta > Pinopsida > Pinales > Pinaceae > Pseudotsuga > Pseudotsuga menziesii. The sequence continues at coordinate 396,585 of LPNX011114249.1, forward strand.
CCTTCTTGTATTTACTTCCAATCCTCTGTAGTTCCAAGGTACTATGAGCATTATTACTTTGTGTTGGGGTGTTGTTTCATCATCTGTTCTCCCATATCTTGGTTATTCCGGGAATTCTAGATAGATCACTTTCCCACTTCCTTTTATTGCACTCATGAAAGTATGTTGTAGTCATAGGGATAATTCCCTTGATGTTGGTTCTTCCCTTTTTTCCTTTGTGGATGGCCATTCTACCTTTTGTGTTGTCGGTTCCTCTTCAGATCCCTCGTCTTCTTCATGTTTTTGAGCTTTCCTTAACATTTTTACTCTACTCATAGTGGGTCTACTCTTGTTTCTCCTTTTGATTTTGGACTCTCTAGTGATATTTCTAGGGTTTCCTTAGCTTCTTCTTCCTCTTTTTCTCTCTAATGAATTTGTGTTGGTTGATCAAATTATTCATCATGTTTCTGTGGGGTGGTGATTTTTGTTTCCTCCCCCTCCTGGTAAACATTTGACTAGAGATCTATAATGGTAAGGGTGTCTACATCAATTTGATGATCCTCTTCATCCACAAGTGCAGTAAATTTATTAGAATTTTCTTCCCTTTTGGCTATGCTGATTTCTTTATTTTCCTTAGGAGGAGGTTTGTTTTGGGATTTAGACTTTCCTGATTTTTTCTTGACAGTATGTTGTTTTTATCCTTTACCGTCCCCTTATGTGTCTTATTGCAACTTGAAATATTTGGAAAACTATACATATTCATGACAAATTTGGTATTTAAATGATAATTGTTCATAGTCTAGTATCTGATTATTGGACTAACTATCTAGATTCAAGGTTATGGACTCAAACAATCCTTTATATAGATCCACTTTGACATAGAACCATGCACAGGAAAATATCCCTCCTTTTGGTTCTTCCCTGTCAATATATTTCCCTAGGGAATTTCTAATGGTTGCCACAGATTCATGCCCCCAACAACATGAAGGAAGATGAGGTAGACGGACCCGCACTAGGACACAATATGGAGAATCCTCCTTTCTATCACGGGGAATTCACTTAGTGAAAATCTCACATATCACGTACGATCATGGGATATTAAAGAATACCCTTAATTTCTAGAGATATTGACCCAAACTCTTTTTGTTGAAACCCCCTCCCAATACTTAAAAGCTCCTCCCCACCCATTTTTATACCTCAATCCTTATAAACCACCCTACCCACCCCCACCTTAAACCCCTCATCCCCCTAATACCTGCAATATATTGGTTCAATTTTTAATAATTTTAAAACCCACAATATGAACTAACGTGATAGGATATTGGTCAACAATGAAGCCCCCGTGCTTTCTATTAAAATATAGAGTCCATATGTTGAGGTATAAAACTCTTGATTTGATGAAGTATGGGCCACTTCTGAAGATCATATCTCTATCTATTTTTCTTCAAAGAGAAAGGCAAAAAAACCTCTACCATGAGAATAGATGGAAATGATACCATTGTTGATTGGATGCCAATATTTGTACACCCATGCATCCATAAATTTTAGGGAAGGAAACATTCCATTGAAATGGTATATCAATCCATGTTTTGATAAAGTGATTGATTTGAGTCTTGAACAACCAAGGGAAGAATTAATTTGGGATTGGAAACCATTTTTTTAGCAAACTTGGAAGGGACTGCTCTATTCTTTGATTCCCTTACCACCACCACTAATGTCTAGAAAGAAACAAAGTTTGGAGATGGAGAGGGGGAGCCGCCTCTATCACCATGATAAAATAGTAGGGGTCTATGGACCAGTCAGAAACCTAGTAGAGCATTGCAGTTAGTACACATATTTCAAATAAACACATGCAAAATAACGTAACTCACGCCGAGGGTTTCCCCACTGTGGGTTTACCATATTGGTGTGGGTGGGAGGAACAACCAATGTGGGTTGTCCTACAATAGAATTCTATCTAGCACTAGTAGAAACTCCACTAAAAAATAACGTAACTCACACCAGGGGTTTCCCCCCTGGCATTGGAATGTACTGATACCATTTGAGATGAGGATTCCCCCCCAGCTATAGAGGGTATGGGAGGGCTAGAAACATACCTAGGATGTGAAACTGTAGATTTGGAGGTTTGACTTGGATTATGAGAGGTCACACCATGAGGTGGAAGATCATCAATAGGAGCCAAAGTTTCGGAAAGTGTATAATATCCACAAGGCCAAGGATACAAAAGATAAAGTAAAAGAGCCGACATAGGTTCTTTATGAGAACAGGTGAGGGAATAATTATTTCCACTCTCTATTGAAAATTGCGAGCAAGATCAAGAGTTGCTTGGATCCTTCTATACTCATGTTTACCCGGTGGAGGGTTCTCAAAATAAGGTATAAGAATCCCAAATTCAGAAAGGGCTTGACCCATATACGTTCTCCAAAAAGGAGCATTAGGGACATATTCAGTTTCAACAGGACTATTAGTACGAACTTCCATTGGAGAACGAAAGGAAGTGTCAGATGTTGGACCAAGGGATTAACATAAGAAGTGAAATGTTCTATGCTTTCCACAACTGTGCTTCCTTACACAAGGGAGTCAGTTGCAACACCTTGATCCGTGGCTTCCATTGGGCTCTCCCCTGTGATTGGTGGAAAGTTAGGTGGTAAGAATTGGTTTCTTCTAGATTGTCTCAGCTAAAGCTCAACCAGATTATATGGTCATTAAAACCTAACCTAGGGTTTCAAAACTAGAAAAATCACAAAAAAATCTCCTACACAAACTACAGGCCACAAGAAAACTTAAGTGACGAGAGGGGCTGATATAAGTCAGTTCCTCACCAGGATTGTCAAGTTCTTGCAACTCGCTCTATACCACAGGGTCCAACAGTAAAATGCGATGAGGAGGATCAACCGTTCCTCACCTGAATACCCAACTACCTAGACGGAACGTACATAATAATCTCCCCGATTGTTGTTCTCGGTGTATTGTGCCAACAAGACGACCAAAAGGGATTTTGAGTCAGATGGTCTCAGGAATCCTAGAAGAGCCTCCTGATATACAGAAGGTACGTGGGAGTTCAAATCCATAGTAGTGCTATCTAATGCACAACTGTTCACAAAGGGCCTTTCGATATACAATTGAGTACGTGCAGTACATTTCAATATACCTCAAGGGTACATGAAAGGCCAATCTATATATTGACAGTATGTGGAAGAATCGCACGTGCCCCGGGTTGCAGTGCAGGCAATAAATGATAGCTCATATGTTTTACAATGCTGGAACACGTCTCTAACCTATCACTCAAGTTACTAATATTTTTAACATATAGCTACCGTTAATTTTAAGTTAAACGATTAGGTGAATGCATGGAGTTATGACAGAAAAGTAAAACCATGCAATTATGATACGCAAAATATTCACTTTACCATTTGAAGCATGACTACTTACAGAAAGGAGAGAGTATTTTCTTTTTGAATTTTGTTTCAAAACCAAAACTTTCCCAAACAATCCACTTAAACAAATCTTTCCAAGAATACAAACAACCAACACACTTCTAATATTATCTTTGAAAGCAAGCAAATAGGGTGATATCTCTTTTCCTAAAGAGAAAGACAAAAAACACTCAAAGGAATACTAAGTACTTTTTCAATTTTTATTCAACAAATGGAAATATCTAACTTAAAACTATGATATTTTTTCTATTGATGAGACAAGAGTGTAAAAAAAGAAAGAAGAAAATGGAAATCGGAAAGCTTATGAGGCTAGTCAGAGATCCAATAATTTGTCTTCAAATAGAATTATAACCAAATCTCAACAAAGAAATTTCTTTTTCAAAAAGCAACAAGAAACATTTCGTAAACTTAAAGAAAAATGAAAGAAAAAAACCAACAAGCAAGTCTTCCTTTTCAGTCTTATCAAATAGCAAGAAGAGATCTAACTGAACTAAGCTTCCAAGCACTCTTTCAAAAATGAAAACCAATAATACAAGCAATCCAACTGATGAGCATAATCTAGCTTTTTTATTTCAACAAAACAAGCATTTACCACACCCAAATTTTGAATCTAACTACTCAAATCCCTATAAAGGAGCCTAAACATTCATAACTAAAAGAAAAAACAAAACAAACTTTGAAATGACAAGTCTTAAAAGGGTCTACCTAGAACCACTTCTCGAGGGTTGGTGACAGAGAATTTCTGGCTCAACATTGCTTCCTAATAAATGAACATAGGAGGTGGAACCATGTATTTATAACTGAACACAAGCGGTGGTGCCGCTTATTTCCCATTGTGCATGCACGGTGTCCTGTAGAAGTCAAAAGAAAAATGGTGAATAAAACAAATTTAGCTACTGTAATACTGGCATAAAATTCATAAAAAAGGTAAGAATAAAAAAAATATGAAAAGATATGATAAAACCAAACCAATATCTCACTAGATCAGCTAGTAGATCCTATCAACTGAAACACGATCTCGCTAGATCAGCTAGTAGATCTGACCAATGACAGATTGGAGCTTGGATTTCAGAAAAGAGTTTATACAACAAGGAAGATCGGATGTGCTGAAAACTCTTCCCTAGTGGAGTTGCCAGATTTGTTGCTAGGAAAAATGCACCTCTTGCAGACAAGAGTTGTTCCTCTAGTCTGAATGGTTCAGATCTAGAACAAATGAGTTACAACAGAGTTAGAAGACTTCCCATAGAAGTTGTGGAGATATGGAATGAGACTCTTTAATGGAGTGATGTAGCTATTTCCTATGGTGATGGCTCTTCATGGACTTACCTGCACAATCACATGAAACAAGCAAACAAGATAAAAAAGCACCAAAATATAATCCACTATTCTATGTCAGTGACTAAGGAATCCAACAATTAAATACATGATTATAACATAACATACTTTATGGGAAAGGAACCAAATTTGCATTAAAGATGAAGAAGAAGTTTACAACCTTTTCCTTAGTGTTGATGTGCTCCTTCACATGCCAATTCCTTGTCCCCAAAATCTCCAACTTGCTCCCTCTATGCTCACCCTACTGAGTTAGGCATGAATGGCAATGCAATAGTGTAACTTTGCTCTCTCTCAGCCATGGGGTGTGATCCTACTTTTATAGGCCTTGGGAGGATAGGGATGGTTGAGTAAATGGTGGGTGAGGTGGATAGAAGATCCCAAAAGGATGGATCTTGATTCCAGGTGCTCCTCAGGTGTAGGGATAAGGGTGCCACGAAACCTTTCTTCGAGAAGCTTCGTGGAAACCTCTCTTTTTGACTTTTTACCAAGGGCACCGCTTCTTCTCCACTATGACAAAGCAGTGATAGGGAAGAATCATGCCTTGAAAAAGAGAAAAAGGCAATGGCACCACCTACTTTTAAGAGACTATAGGAGTTACTAAAGAGGGTAACACTCCTTGTCTTAAGGGCAGAAGCGGTGCTGGATTTTCATTTGCAAGATTGAAGTCTGGGAAAGTATGTTCACTTCATAACTTGGGATTTAGGGAAAATACTGATCTTTTGTACCTCATCACATGATGATGATGCGATTTATGTGTAACAACCCCATTCCTTTCTCACACATGCTAATCAAAGGGTCTTCGGGATCCAAAGTTGGGTCGCCTTGCCAAGTGTGCCCATATAGGAGTCTTTGGCCAAGTTCCCATGCCAATATTACCCAAAATGGATAGTAGTTGAGGTGCCTCACACCAAGTCCATTACAGCTTGGATATATGATGACCTACTATATTATTTCCAATGTCTTGACTTGTAGTTCGTATTACAATCACAAGGAGCAATGAGATTATGATTTAGATAGTGTATAGCTTCATTTTTTGAAGAGCCATATTTGTGCCTAAGTTGGAATGTGGAGTCACCAAAGTAGGGAATGTAGAGCCTTTCAATCATTTATATGTACATGTGCATAATTTATTGATAATAACAAGATATGCCCTAGATTTTCCACATTGTTCAAAACACTTGTCGAGCTCAATGCCCATTTTTGTAACCATTTTGGTATTGGAAGATTTTGTTTTAGGGTTATGGCCCGAGTATGAAGCTACCTTTGAAGGGGCACACTTATACCTTTAAAAAACATCAATCATGAGCTAGTATAATCTTCAAAACAAATATCTTTGACCTTGAGAGCAGTGACAACCACACAAGGAGGAAAACCAAAGATCATGTATGATGCAAAAATTTTGAGGTTGAACATAGTGAGAATGATGCCAAACCACAAATTTCACTTTTACAGGAGTGAAGATAGTGGCATTCTTAAGAGAATTTTTTCTAAGGAAGAGGATTGAGAGATGTTGGACCTAGGAAAATACATAAGAGTTTTGATCTAAAGTTTGAAGAATTTGGTTGCAAGGTGAGCAAGGTCACGGCGGAAAATGAGAGAGTAAGTCGAATCTTGGAATCTAATCGATTTTTAAGGAAACATTAAATGTAAACAGTGATTTAAGTTATACAAGTAGTCTATTTTTGGAATGGGCATGAATGTAAATTGAGCTGATAGCACCTTTATAAATGTAAAGGGATTTCTTGGGTTAGTTAGAGAACCGGTCTACTGTTAGTTGAGAACTAGTCGAAGGTTAAAAGAAGAATTGTAAAAAGTATATAACGTCGATCCATAAGATGTGGATGGATGACTATGATGATGATATATATGACTTAGAGGCCTATATGATTAATACAATCCTAATAATAAGATGAAAGGAAGAGGAATAAGACTGATACTAAGAAATCTAGGACGAGATGATGTGTAATGTCCCTGACCCTCCGACCGGCGAAGAGGACGCTACCATAACATTACCGATCCGGGAAACTAGCCCTATGAACATATACGTAAAAAGAAAAATTCTTTGAAAATAAAACATGGATACATAATTACCATTCAGCGAAAGAAAAACCATACATTCAAGCATTCGGCATGTTCATTGTAATTCATTAAACAGAAAATACAATTGCAGAGATGAAATTGACAAGAATACTTATATTTGAATGAAGCTCCCTGCAACCAGCTATGTCGCTGCAACGTTCCACCCAAACATAGGCCAGTGTGCCCCTTAATCTATCAGCAACACTGCCACCCCCGAGCTGGGCATGATTCCCCAAGGAATAAGGAAACTAAGCAGGCTTACACATAGCCAAAGATACACAACTCAACCAAGCCAACATAGTTGGGTTTATCAGGCCATCAGGGAGCTAAGAAAAGATGACTGCTAAGCTAGTGGGCTCACTGAAGAGCTAAGGATACCTACACTAGAACTATCCTGACTTATAGGACATCCACACACACCCAACACAAGGAATCAGTCCCTTCTCTACTACACAGTCCCTCAGGCCCTAACTTCCCTTCCAGTGCTATTCAGGGGTTGTGGAGAAGAAAGCCATCCCTCTAGCTCTGTATATGAGGCTCCCAAACACACCACTTTTATCAAGAATACCAATACTTCATTCCCACTCTAATACAGTCCAAATACCAACCACTTCATACACACAACAAAATCAAGAAATTCACAGCTCTGTGAAAGAAAAAAAGGGAAACATTACGGCAACCAAAATGGTGATACACAGCTCCAACTGAGAAAAATGATCTCAGAGTTGTTCTTGGCCCTAACATGGAAAAAAAAACTCAGTAACAACCCACACACATGGGGAAAACAACATCCATGATCTCACCACTGAAGCAACAGGAAAGGCACAGCCTGAAATTGGAGATGGAAATGTATACATAGACCCACAAATTGAAGGAAACTGCACACATAGCAAAATCAGAAAAATGGAAGACTGAACCAGTCATGGTACGCATGCATGAGGATAATATGCATGGCCAATACAGAATCATGAATGCCCCAAAATGGCTCCCCAACTCTTTGCATGAGGGTAAAATCCCAAAACCTGTGCGTGAGGAGAGAAGCCGACCATCCCTACGTGAGGATGGGCAATAATGGAAGAAAAATGGGTTCATATCGTCTCTTCCTGACCATGTGAGGGTGAATGAGTCCGATAGTGAACTGTGCAAGTGGAAATGGACTAACAGTCCCGTCACACACCACTAGCGGTGATAACTGCCCAACTAACATCAGAGGCTTTTAATTTGGTAGTTGACTGATTGAGGCAAGGAAAGGTGAGTAAGTCAAAAGGGTGGGTGACCACTAAATGGGTTTAACAGTCGACACCTGGATTTTCCCCATTGGCCCCAAGGGTTAAATAATTTCCCTCCCTATCCTTAGGAAAATCATGCCCTTTTCATCATGATTGCATTGACATAGCTGGTTGGGGTTTATTTTAATTAAAATGCATATTTACATGATGCCAAAATTAATATGTGCTGAATAGCACGATATATCATTGGTAACGACTTTAATTGCCGAAACTTAAAACAACCAAATCGATGGTGGGGATTTTGCCTTTAGCTCCATACCACGATTAAATACAATATATACATCATATACATTTTAATGCAAACAGGGTCAAAACCAGGGTGTTACACGATGAGATGGTGAATGACAATAAACAAGAAAATAGATAGACATGAGAGCATGAGAAATACAGAAGAAACTCATCCATTGAAAGAAGATCTTGAGAGATGTCTGTAGGATATGTGTGTAGACCAAAAGTGTTCTAAACATTACTCATGCTAGATGAATAGCACTTTTGTGGTTTTTTTCGTATGGGTTTCCATGTTAAATATGTGTCTATGATGTCTTTTTATATCGTGTATGAATCTTTATGAGTTTGTCACAACCTATATTTATATAATACCGTGGAATTCTAATAAAAATGATGGTAGACATGATTTATATCAATATATTTTATATGGTGTGTATGTGTTGACAGATCGGTATGCTTTACATGTTGTGTATGTGTCGAGGATTGTCCATCTCTTTGGTTCAGCTGAGTGGTATATTAATGTTTCCATGAAGAAACCCCCTTCTATAACTGCATAATCCTAGTTCTCGCAATACCCATAGGTAACTCGGGTGAGACCTCACTTATGTTGCAGATGTTGCCAATGGAGTTACACTCTGTTGGGTTGGTGCCTTGGGATTTGTTGGATGGGAAGGGAAACCTGAACCTGGGTTAGTGGAATCAAAGCCAACAAATATTTTTGTTGTCAGGAAATGGATCATTGTGAAGGGGACATGTTTTGGCACTCGACGAAGCCAGAGATCCCAGATTGGGTAGAATTGTTATACTGAAATCTCGTCACCCTCATGTTATGAGATAGGTAATCCCTTGACTACTCTAATCCCTCAAAGGTTTCCCTAGAGAAATGAAGGTTCAAATTATCCCCTTGCAATTTGTCCCTATGTTGAGCTGGTAACGCTCCTCTCCCATTGACAAATGGCATTACCCAAGTCAGCACCGCTCCTGATACATGAGAAAGAAGTGGTGCCATGACTCATTCCCTCATTGCAAGAAGCGATGCCCCCTTATCACTGCCTATTTGCTTCATTGGAGGAGTGGTGCTCGAGTTTTTAAGGCAAAAAGACAAGCTTCGAGTGGATTCTCTAAGCTGACCTCCATGGAGCCTCATCCCTATAATTTAGGACCAGTTGGAGCTCAATATCATCCCTTTTAGTATCTTATCTCAACCTCACCCATGAGATCCTCAACCATACCTATCCTCCCATGCCTTTAAATACTAGCTCACCCCCCATGGCAAAAAGGAGGAAGAATTGTGCTGCATACCCAAACTCTATTAAAATCATTCTTGAGTCTTTGGAGGCAAGGTGAATTTAGAGGAAAGCATCCATTGGAAGGAACTCTCAACAACAAGACATGAAGGCTGTAGTCTCTCCAATCATTTATTAATAAAGAATGTATTTTCTTTCCCATATTTACTGTTTCATATGTTTATGTTGCTTGATTCCTTGGTCACAAGCATATATATAGTTGATTATATTGTATGCTATAATGTTTTCTTTGTTGTCTTCCATCTTTTATAGGTTCTTCTGCAGTAAGATTCAAGGATAGCAAAGACAACCTGTTGATGCCTGGAAAATCGTAGGTGACAACAACAAGGGATTCTCCCCAGTAAACGTTCTCAACTAGCCTGTTACTGTTTGGTATGCGGAATCCGTCCGGTTTGCAGTCCAACTACCATAGGTCAAGTAAATAAAATAAAAGGTTTTACCAGTCGTGGCCCAGTCCACCGTGTATATTTTTGTGTTTTAGTTTTAAGTATGATATGGAAGTGCCTATCTAAAATGTAGATTGATAGAGAATACAAGGAGCGGTCACAATGTGATGTGTAGGTTCTTACCTCTTGTCTTAAACTCTCTCGCATCTAAATGACACATAGCAAGAAATTAAAACTAACTATCTAAACTGTCCCTAGGGAGCGATATTGTCATTTAATGAGTAATGTATTACTGTTCATGCATTAAGAGAAATCATAGGTAGTTGTTCTTATTTCTAAACACATAAACATGAAAAGATAGATGAACAACAAGATAGCTCATTGTTTGTGAAAACATTCATTACTCATAGTGGAAATTATCATAAAATAAACCAGAGAACATTCATACAAGAACGTAGGTTCAACAAGTTAGAACAGTATCACAGTTAATGAATAAAATCTGAAAATGAAATAGTTCCCCTTCAACATCATCCATTGCACAGCATTTGAACATTCCACCAAATCTTTCTCCAACAGGCAAAATTGAAATTTTCTATTGCAAAACGAAATAGTTCCTCTTACAACATGTTCTCACAAGTATAACTGGGAAAAAGTCCATCATTCCCTCTAACTTTCCTATATTTATACAAAAACAACAAAAGCTTTGGGTTTCCCCACCAGGTGACCTTTGGGCTCCCCCAACCGTTTAATCTCACAGTTTTGTCATTTTGTGAGTGCTCATGAATCATACAAATGTTACGTTTCAGATTTATGATTTAAGAGCATTTTTATGAAAAGGGACCATCTTGGTAACTGTCAAAATTCTCCAAGCCCAGGCCTCTACCTCTACTTATTTATTTATTTATTTTTCAATAATCCATCGATCTCTTGCTAGATCCTATTGAGCTTAAACCCGACTTTCTTCTTCTTTTCTTTATTTCTACTTCTTCATTTTTTTTCAGCTATCTCCCTTCTGCTTTGTCCTTTAGATATGTCTTCTCTGCAGCAGCGATCATCAAACTGGATCTGAACATTCTTCTAAATCCATTTGCAGTTAAAACAAGAAATAAAACATTAAGGCAGACTGCATTTGAAACATCTAACTTCGACAAATGTAAACTATACTACCAATAAGAATCATCATCAAATGTGAGACCCTGCCCTGTTTTCTCATCACAAAACCCTAACTCGATTAAAAAACAGAGAACTCCCGTCGCCCATGAAAAATGTTAAGAGCTCACAAAAAAAAAGCGGGAAAACCCCATCGACGGGAAAACTATAAGTCGGAAAGTTAGATCCCTAAGCTGCCACAACGGCGGAAACTTTATAGGCTAAGGATCCCGGGTCAACATAAAAAGTTGGCAAAATAAAACATTAAACATTGCCATCCATGCATCGGAAATCGGAACCATTACCCACTAAGAACAGAGGCATCGACGATCGGCGAGAAAAAGTACTAATTCGTAGGAATGTTCGTACGTTGGCTTCCGCAATGGTGGCAACGTAAAGAACTATGGCCTCGGTTCAATGTTCAAAAAACTTCTGATAAAAAACAAAAATATATCATTGTAAATCCAAAAGGTTGAAACACACATCGACAAAAAGAAGAGTTATATGGTGGATGGTTAGTCCACTCCAGAGCCGCAGCGGCGGAACACAATTAGACTACGGCTTTCGATCAAATTCATAAAACCGCTCCGAAGACAAAATCAAAGGTCATCGCAAAGCAAAAATTTAAACCAATAAATCCACGTAATCGGTGAAAGAAAAACTAACCATCGGCCCATTCTTTATCTGTCTTCCGAAACGGCGGCGATACAGAAGACTGATGCTCCGACTGCGATAAAAAAACACCGATAGTCCAAAGAAACAAATGCAATGAATTACATCAATGAACATTATAACTGTCCATCGAAACCTTCATAAGTAGGCTTCCGCAACAGTGGCTGCGTAGATGACTACGGCCTCGATTCACTGTCAACAAACTTCCCGATAGCAAGAAATAATGACAAACCAAAATTTCAAGTTCAAGTCAACAACATCAGTAGACAAAAGATATTCATTAAGCTATTTAACTCAATTTAACCTCAAAGATCGAAAATTGCCGCAGAGGATAACACATTTCAGCAATTAGAAGCAAATGTAGGAAAAACTAAATTGAAAGGAGGGTCCAAAATTTTAAAAATTTGGGAAAACGTTGCAGCTGCAACAATTGGCGACTACCTGGTGAACCCAGATCTCTGGATAATTTCTTCCTTAAGTAACAGACTGTTTAACAATAAAACCAACATGTTGAATTCTTCTAGTTGTTTGGATTTACCAAATGGAAAATCTATGTACCTTTAATCATTTATGATAGTCCAAATTAGGAAAATGGAACCCAAGATTTCAAAGTCAAGATAACTCTTTTGAGGCCAAGAAGATGAGTTTCATTTTTTACCTTTGTCTTCAGGTAGCTTCCATCTTAGACACCATAGGATTATAACATATGGTAAACAGAAATATTCATTTGTTCCTCATTCCCATGCCACTTTGCACTTTTTTGTACTTTTGGACTTTGTCCTTTCATTTGAGTCCTCCTGCATGCCTTTCTTTCTGAATTTTTTTATTATGGCTCCTCTATCCATAGTGTCCTTTTGTGTGAGAGATGTATTTGACTTTCAACTCATGGATGGAGAAGAATTTTTGGCAATTTAGTACTTATATCATTCAGTACTTTTTTTTGATACATATTTCTTTCCTAGGAGTTTTTTGACTCTTATATGCCTTTTGGATTTCAATTCTTGGCATGGGATCATTTATATATAATATGTTGTTTACCTTGCTTCCTTTCCATGGGTCTTTCGCTGTCACCCCCTAGGACATTTTTAAGTGTGAGATGGATGGAGCCTCGAAATAGTATTCCAGACCTTTTGATCCTGAGTTATTTTACAGGGATTAAGCGAGACTTCAATGTGTCCATAGCCATTTAGGAAAAACCATTAAACTAGAATAAAATCTTTCAAATAACACAATAATACATAGTCTTATCATTAAGGATTTTAGTTAATCCAGAATTCTGATGCTCTCCATGGAACCAAAAGTTTTCCTCTTTTTATTGAAATCAACCAAAATCTAAACTAAACAAAACAGGAATCAAGCAAATCAAAATAAGCAACCAAAGCAATTTATTTATGTACAAAACAAAAAATAAAAAATAAAAATCAGGAAAAATAAGGTTTGAGAACTAAACCATTTACTAGTAAGTTCTCTTCCCACCCCTGTAAATCTTGTAATTTATAGGTTGAGGGGCCAATTTTTGTTGCAATCTAAAAATGGCCTACTCATAACTATTGAAACTTCGTGTGCTTCCCCTTTTCATCATGTGGGTGATCCCATTTAAGAACTAGGTCTCCTACTTCAAATTCCTTCATTCCAGCTTTGTGCTTATCAAACCACCTTTTCACTACTTCCTGTTGTTGCTTAAAACGTTCTTTGGCCCTGGATCTAGACTCTTCCGCCTTCAAAAAATTATATATTCTAAGTTGCAGGATTTCATTATATGTGCCCCTATACTCTTGAGCTATTATGGAAGATGGTAGCATACTGTTAGGAGCGAGTATAGCCTCTTTTCCATAAACAAGGGTATATAGTGACACACCTAAGGAATTCTTGGGTGTGACCCTATCAGCCCAAAGAGCATTTGGTAGTGCTAAATGCCAAATTCTATGGTTTTCTATCATAGTCCTTTTTAAGATTTTGATCAGATTCTTGTTTGTAGATTATGCCAAACCATTCCCTTGTGGGTAGTAGTTGGTAGAATAATGCAACTTAATTCCCTTTTCATGAGCAAATGTAGTTAATCTAACGGAAGAAAAATAAGTATCATTATCAAAAACCAGGAAAATTGGAACCCCAAACCTGGTCATAATATGATCTTGCAAGAAATCTATGACCTCATATTCATTGACTTTATGTAATGGAATAGCCTCGACCCATCTAGTGAAGTAGTCAGTTGCCCTCAAGATATATTTGTGCTGCAAGGAAGAATTTGGTTTTATCTCTCCAATAATATCAATTCTCCATTGCTCAAATGGTTCCGTTATCAACACAGGCTTCAATGGTTCTGCTGCTTTGGTTTGTCTCCCCCCACACCTTTAGAAAATATCACACTTTCTAACATGTGCATGAGCATCCTTGAACATCGTGGACCAATAGTATCTAGCTCTGAGAATCTTGTGGGAAGTCGTATATCCAGAAAAATGGCCTCCAACAGGCTCGTCATGTAACTCTGTTATGACCTTTTGGGCATCTTCTTTCTCTAATCATCTGAGAAGGACTCCATCATAATTCTTCCTAAACAAAATTCTCTCAATGATCTGATATGCAGCTGATTTAAGGTGCAACTCTCTTTGCTGTTTGGAAATCCAATGTTCTGGCAAAAATCCTTCCTGAAGGTAATGAACAAGGTCTCGGTACCAGGAATCTAGAGCTGTGAAAAGAGGACATACATCCATCATATGTAATTCAGCTTCATTTTCCCAATCATTTTCCTCGTTGTTTTTACCTTCAGCCATTAATTTCCATAGTCCTTGCCCTTTAAATATGTAGGCTAGTTTGAATTCAAGGTCATACTCATGTAACGTTGTTACCCAGTTACCTCTTCTTTCTCCTAATTCTTTTTGCACGAAAAGAGACCTCACAGCTGGGTGTGGAACTATTACCTTTGTCCGGTTCTTAAGTATGTACGGCCTAAATTGTTTTACTGCTTTGAAGACTGCATAAGCTTGTTTATCCACAGCTAGGTAATTCAATTCGGTGCCCTGCAAACTAGTGCTCATAAATGATATGGGGAACTCATCTCCCCCATATTCCTTCTGAGTAAGCACCACTGCTAATGAATCGTCAGATGCAAAAGTGTACAAAATAAAATATTTTTTGAAATCTAGACTTTTAAGAGACGGTGCATGAGCAATGGATGTCTTTATTTTACTGAATGAATTCTTCTCTACATCAGTCCATTTGAATTATACACTTTGTTTCACCATCTACTGCAAAGGTTTAACAATTTGAGGGAAATCTGGCACAAACCTTCGCACGAAATTTATTGTCCCCATGAATGATTGCATACTGTTTTTGTTATGGGGTAAAGGGATCTATTCGATAGCTTTGATCCTTTCTGGGTCTATGGAGATCCCTTTTTAAGAAATGACGTGACCCAGTAGCTTTCCTTCTACAATTACAAATGCACACTTCTTGGGGTTCAGCGAGATACCATATTTTCGGCAACGCTCGAAAATTTGTTTTAGATGGAATGCGTGTTCTTCTCTCTTCTTTGAAAATATTGTGATGTCCTTGAGGTATACCACAACACTACAGCCAATCATACTGTGGAAATCTATATCCATAGCCCTCTGGAAAGTAGCTCTAGTGTTTATGAGTCCAAAGGGAATCCTTCTGTAAGCAAAAGTCCCCCATCTTGTTTTGAACGTAGCTTTAAGTCTGTCTTCTTTGGCTACTAACACTTGATTGTAGCTAGAGAATCCATATAATAAAGAAAACAACTCAAAACCCAAAAATATTTACAATATCTGTTCCATGGGCGGGACTGGATAATTGTCTTTATCTGAAGTGCGATTTAAGTTTCTGAAATCCACACAGTCTAATTTCTCCAGATTTCTTCCTTACTAGTACCAGATTTGAAACCCATTCCGAGTGTTTGACTTTGAAGATAATTCTAGAATCCAATAACTTCTTTACTTCATTCTGAATTAGAGGCTCCAGTTTTGGATGCATTTTTCTCAAAGGTTGCTGGTAAGGCTTGACCCCAGACCTAATAGGGATAAAATGTTGAATATCTTGGTGTCATATGTTTTCAGATCTTCATATGTCTAGGAAAAAACATCTTTGTATTGTTTGAACAAACTGATGAAATTGTTTCTTTCACCTGGGGAGCAACACTTTCCCAAATTCACATATTTAGGCTCAATTTCAGTTCCTAAATTAATCAGCTCAAACTGTAAAGACGAGCTATGAGTCTTGACATTTGCTAGCGTTATGAATTTGTTGTTTAGATCAAACATTCACTCTAAAGTCCTGACTCCTTTAGGAATAAAATTTATCAAATTTTAGCTCAGCTTGATGTTCTTCATCATCAATTATTGCCCCTTTGAAAGTTTCATCATTTGTCAAACATTCCAGAATCTGTTGATCATCATCAAAAACTTGTAAATTGGTAATCATGTCTGGAGCCGAAGGCCTGAAAAGTAATTCAATAGAACACATGTTATTAGAGGGTACAAACCTTGCAGCTGAGGTAGCTAACAAATCAGCTGTTGCATTTTTTTAGTCTAGGAATCGATACAATATTAAATGCATAGAAACTTTTAAGCAAATCCCACACTTCGTTCTGATAATATTTTAAATGAGGTGAAATGCATTGTATCTGATTTCGAATCTGTTTTACAATTATTTCAGAATTCCCATACACTTTCATATTTTCTACTTTCAATTCATTTGATTTTCTTAGTCCCTGAACTAATGCTTCATATTCGATTGTGTTATTGGTACATTCAAATTATAATCTACATGAAAGAAAATGTTTATTTTTCTTTAGATCAATTAATACACAACCGTCTCCTGATCCATCCAAAGTCTTATATCCATAAAAAAAAAAGTGTCCAAAAACTATCTACTTTTACTGTACATGAATCAAAATCTACATCTGAAGCTAAGTCTACTATTTTACAATCAATTTCATCATCCTGTGAAAATCGAAGGAGATCAGGCTGGGTGTCTAATGTACCACTGGCTTCTTCTGCTTGGTAATTTCTCGGTTCTAGCTCAATGAAGTGATTCCCCGATACAGAATTCACTGGTTCATTATTACCCTCCACCTGAGTGACATTGTGCTTCATGTGGGGATCTCTTAATACTTTAATTTGATTGGGACTTCCCTTATAAGGAAACCATAGATGTGACCAGTCTGAGGCAAAATATCCATTCATCTTTGCTGACCAATCCCTGCTCAAAACAAGTCCATAAGTCTCAGGTATGTCCGCTACTACAATATCAATGAATTGACATACCTTTTCATTTGAAGATAGCCGAATTAAAACATCTTCCATTTCCCCAATTACCTTCACATTTGTTTTGTCCAACTGAATAACCTGCCAGGTAGATGGTTTAGGCTGTCCATTTATCTTTTTGCAAACTGACAGTGGGATGACATTTACTGATGCCCCTGAGTCTACTAGACAGTTGTGCATGTTATGGTTGAAAATTTCAAAAGTAAGGAGAAAAGGTGGAGTTTTGCATTTAGGCTTACCTCCCACACTCGCTTCACCAATTTCTTCTTCTTGGGGTTGATTTTCGGTGGGAATATTTTCCTCTGGCATTTCAAGTGCCTTCAATAATTTTTCTTTCTGCTGCGGCACATTACACATCTCAAATAGTGAAATATTTGCCTTTACCTTTTTTATATCCTCCACAATGTCATACTCCATCTTATGTTCCGTGAGATTCATTTTTACATTATTGATCTTCTCTTCAATGGGCTTAGTAGGCATGTTAATCTTCTTTGGATTTTGACTGGTAATGGTAAACTCAGGAATTTTATTAGCTGTAGTGCTTTTCTGAAATTTCTTTACATTCTTCTAGAGTCTCTTAATTTTCGGGATTATTAACCTGTCTTGTCTTATCAGCCCTTGGCTTCTCGTTGTCACATTTGCTTCTGATATGTCCTCATGTCTCAAATCACTTTCCTTTTTGGTATCAAACATCGAGACACAGTCCCATAAAACCATGGCATCATCCTCCTACTTTTCTGTTGATTTGTTATAATTTTCTTCCTCATAATTTGCCTCTATTAGTTTTGAGTCCAACAACCGATTCATCACTAATGTCATTTAATTTATCCATTGAGGACATTTTTTTTTAGAATGGGGCTGCTGGTGAAAAGTGCAAAAGTTATCCATACCTACCTCCATTAAGTTCATTGATGCAGGACTGTGTGGAGGAGGTTTGGACTGATTGTTATCTTCTCTCCTTTTATAATAAGGCTTGTAAGATTTTTGAGCTTCATTTTCCATTTCCAAATCTATTATTCTATTTGAAAGCTTCTGCATCATCTTTACAACCCCTTCAAAATCATGAGACTGCTCCTCCTTAGGCTTAGTAAATAATAAAGATTTCTTACCAAGATTTTTTTCTCTAGACTGCTCAGGATAATCTTCGATGCTCTCTCTTTCAGCTTCTACTCTTTTGGATTCTTCATAAGTTTCTGATAACGTAGGTTTGGATTTCATCTTGGAAAACATGGCCAAATCAGGCCCTAAAGCTGAATTATAATACTCAATCAGAACTTTATCCGAGGGCTTATCAATTTCAGAAAAATTCTTAAGATAAGAAACAAACCTTTGGGTGAAACTATGCACCTTCTCTTTTCTTTCTTTCTCTAAAGTGCACAGTCCTTTAATTAGTGCTGCATGGGTTTTCTAGGATGCATATTTATTTTTGAATATCCTTTCAAAAGTATCCCAGTCTGGGATTGAGTTTGCAGGTAGACCAAAATACCATGAGGCTGCTGCCCCTTTCAAGGTATGTGGAAACAGTCTGTAGACAACATCTCTATGTTCTCCAGCCCTTAGTCCTTCTATGTCCAAGTAAAAGCTTTGCAAGTGATCATCTACTAAAATATTTTCACTTGGATCAAATTTGGGCAGCATTTTCTCAAAATCCTAAGGTAAGTCATACAAAGGAGGTGTTAGGTTTAGAGGTGATCTGAATTTCCAAGCAGGTGGTGGATTTGGTGGGTTAGGTGGTTGATTTGCATTTACACTCGCCATGAGTCTAGGTGGAGAGTGAGGTGGTGAATGAACATGAGTATTAACAGGTGAACCATAAGGTGTATTTGGGCCCACTTGATTCAAAGGTTGAACAACTTCCTGTAATGTTGTTTCTACCAATTCTTCCAAATCTCCAACCAACACTGAGTCTTCCAATACAGGACAGTATTTTTTCTTATACTCTTTTCTGGGTAAATCAGGGATAATCGGTAACCCTCCAATACATTTCACATAAGCCCTGGTATGTCTTCTCAAATCATTAACAACTTCACTATCAACATAATACAAGTGTTCCTTCCACTTCTCTTCAGGAATCGGATTGGGAAATGAACTACTTTTTGAACTATCACTGGTGGAGTAATTTCGAGGAAATGAGTTTCCTCGTCCAACCATGCACTGGTGGCCCTCCTTCTAGCGCCAAAAACTGTTGATGCCTAGAAAATCACACGTGACAACAGTAAGGGATTCTACCTAGTAAACGTTCCCAACTAGCATGTTATTGTTTAGTATGGGGAATCCGTTCGGTTTGCGGTCCAGCTACCATAGGTCAAGTAACAAAAATAAAAGGTTTTTCCAGTTGCGGCCTGGTCCACCGTGTATATTTTGTGTTTTAGTTTTAAGTGTGATATGCAAGTGCCTATCTAAAATGCAGATTGATAGAGAATACAAGGAGTGATCATAATGTGATGTGTAGGTTATTACCTCTCGTCTTAAACTCTCTCGCATCTAAATCACACACAACAAGAAATTAAAACTAACTATCTAAATTGTCCCTAGGGAGCGAGATTATCATTTAATGAGTAATGTATTACTGTCAATGCATTAAGAGAAATCACAAGTAGTTGTTCTTATTTCAAAACACATAAACATGAATAGATAGATGAACAACAAGATAGCTCATTGTTTGTGAAAACATTCATTACTCATAGTGGAAATTATCATAAAATAAACCAGAGAACATTCATACAAGAACGTAGGTTCAACAAGTTATAACAATCTCACAGTTAATGAATAAAAGCTAATAATGAAATAGTTCCCCTTCAACATCATCCATTGCACAGCATTTGAACATTACACCAAATCTTTCTCCAATAGGAAAAATTGTAATTTTCTATTGCAAAATGAAATAGTTCCTCTTACAACATGTTCTCACAAGTCTAACTGGGAAAAAGTCCCTCATTCCCTCTAACTTTCCTATATTTATATAAAAACAGCAAAACCTTTGGATTGCCTTGCCAAGTGACCTTTGGGCTCCCCCAATCATTTAATCTCACAGTTTTTTCATTTTGTGAGTGCTCATGACTCATACAAACGTTACATTTCAGATTTATGATTTAAGAGCATTTTTATGAAAAGGGACCAGCTTGGTAACTGCCGAAATTCTCCAAGCTCGGGCATCTGCCTCTATTTATTTATTTATTTTTTTTCAATAATTTGTCGGTCTCTTGCTACATCCTGTTGAGCTTAAACCCGACTTTCTTCTTCTTTTCTCTATTTCTGCTTCTTCATTTTTTTTTCAGCTAGCTCCCTTCTGCTTTGTCCTTTGGATATGTCTTCTCTGTAGCAGTGATCATCAAACTAGATCTGAACATTCTGCTAAATCCGTCTGCAGTTAAAACGATAAATACAACATTAAGGAGGACTGCATTTGAAACATCTAACTTTGATAAATGTAAACTATACTACCAATAAGAATCATCATCAAATGTGAGACCCTGCCCTGTGTTCTCATCACAAAACCCTAACTCGATAAAAAATAGAGAACTCCCGTCGCCCATGAAAAATGTTAAGAGCTCACAAAAAAACAGTGGGAAAACCCCATCTGTGGGAAAACTATAAGTTAGAAAGTTAGATCCCTAAGCCGCCGCAACGACAGAAACTTTATAGGCTAAGGATCTTGGGTCAACATAAAAAGTCGGTGAAATAAAACATTAAACGCTGCGATCCATGCATCGGAAATCGAAACCATTACCCACTAAGAACAAAGGCATCGGCGATCGGCAAGAAAAAGCACTAATCCGTAGGAATGTTCATACGTTGGCTTATGCAACGGCGGTCGCGTAAGGAACTGTGGCCCCGATTCAATGTTCAAAAAACTTCCGATAAAAAACAAAAATATATCATCGCAAAGCCAAAAGGTTGAAACACACATCGACGAAAAGAAGAGTTATATGGCGGATGGTTAGTTCGCTCCAAAGCCGTAATGGAAGAACACAATTAGACTACGGATTTTGATCAAAGTCATAAAACTGCTCTGAGGATGAAAGCAAAGGTCATCGCAAAGCAAAATTTTAAACCAATAAAGCCACATAATCGACAAAATAAAAACTAACCATCGACCCACTCTTTATCTGTCTTCCGAAACAGCGGCAATACAGAAGACTGATGCTCCGACCGCGATAAAAAAACGCCGATAGTCCAAAGAAACAAATGCAATGAATCACATCGGTGAACATCAGAACTGTCCATCAAAATGTTTATAAGTAGGTTTCCACAACTGCGGCTGTGTATATGGCTACGGCCCCGATTCACTATCAATAGACTTCCCGACAGTGAAAAATAATGACAAACCAAGATTTCAAGTTCGAGTCAACAACATCAACAGACAAAAGATATTCATTCATCTATTTAACTCAATTTAACCTCAAATATCAAAAATTGCCGCAGAGGATAACAAAGTTCAGCAATCAGAAGCAAATCTAGGCAAAACTAAATTAAAAGGAGGGTCCAAAATTTTAAAAATTTGGGAAAACGTTGCAACTGCAACACAATCTTTGAGAGAAGTATCATGGCATTTAATTCAATTGATTAACCAAATCTAGGGAGAGTCTAGCATTCCTTGTTTGTGTTTTGTTCTAGATCTGTACCATTCATACTAGGGAACCAACTCTTGTCTGCAGAAGGTGTGTATTTCTTATCCGGAGAGGTGTGTATTTCCGGCACGACTCATGAAAGTGGATCGAATCGGAAACAAGATGAATAACCGTTTGACTGAATGAAATGCAGACAAGGGCCATGTTAAAAGGTGAAAGCTATGAGTGCTTTCCAAATTACAATTCTATCCATGTGATTACAACAATCTAAAGTCGAACATGGTATAAACCACTTGATTACCGGTCAATGATGAGAACTGTTAACAAGTGCGAAGGAGATTACTATTAATGTTAATGATTCCCAAGGTACCTTAGTACAATCGAATAAGTATGAATATATGTTTTGATGTCGAACACTTAATCGAATCTCTTGATCAAAGGTCAATGATGTGAACCTATGTCGAAAGAGAGAGAATCTATCATTAAGGCATACATATCTCAAGGTACTAAATTTGTTTCTAAGACTAATTCCCAGATAATGAGCTGACATCATCTAGGAATTAGTCTTAGAAACAAAAAGATAGTACCTTGAGATCGGTATGCATCAATGACATATTCTCTCGCTTTTGACATAGGTTCACATCATTGACCTTTGATTGGAATATTCAACTAAGTGTTCGATGTCATATCATCTATTCACATTCAATAGATTGTACTAGGGCTAGGGTACCTTGGGAATCATCGACATCAATGGTGATCTCCCTTGCACTTGTTAACGGTTCTCATCATTGACCGGTAATCAAGTGGTTTCTACCATGTTTGACTTTAGATCATTGTAATCACATGGATAGAATCGTACTTTGGAAAGAAATCATAGCTTTCACCTTTGAACATGGCACTTTTATGCATTTCATTCATTAAAATGGGTATTCATATTTTTTTCGAGTCGATCCACTTTCATGAGTCATGCCACTCCTTTCAGTCTCTCAAAGATTGCATTGTCTATTGTCGCATTGTGTTCCACCTTGTCAAGTCAATGCTGCCAAGTCTTCAGTCGTGCCACCTTATGTTCAAAAGGGAAACTGTTTTGAGAGTTTACACCTCCATTCAAAAAAAAAAATTGAGTCAGTTACTTTTGAGTCAGTCCTATGGTTACATCATACTCAAAATTCCAGAACTTTGTTCCAAGTTTCATGTTATTGATGTGGGATTCATCATGGCCCTCCTTCAATGAGACTATTCCTGTCGACATCAGCTTATTATCCGGGAATTGCTCTCAGAAACAAATTTAGTATCTTGAGATCTATATGCCTTAATGACGAATTCTCTCGCTTTCGACATAGGTTCACATCATTGACCTTTGATCAAGAGATTCAATTAAGTGTTCGACATCAAAACATATATTCACACTTATTCGATTGTACTAAGGTACCTTGAAAATCATTGACATTAATGGTGATCTCCCTCGCACTTGTTAACGGTTCTCATAATTGATTGGTAATCAAGTGGTTTCTACCATGTTCAACGTCAGAACATTGTAATCACATGGATAGAATCGTCCTTTGTGGAAGACGAGACGAAAATCCTGGGTACTTGTTAAGCACTCATTTATTACCCCATGTTGCGATGGAGTATTTGTATGATTCCTAGCATGTATCCACATTTGTATGTTGATGGTTGTGCTCATATTTGCGTTAGTATTGCATAGATATACATTGTATGTCTGGTATCTATATCCAAATTTGAGTCTTCTTCGCACGGATCTAAGCTGTATTTTAGTAGCCATGACTTTTTTGTATCTCACGTCGATCTGCATTGTATTGGTCGGCAACCATGTTGTGAGCCATTTGGGACATGTATCAAAAGTTCTATAGAAATTTTTTGATGCTTGAGAAGTTCCGACCTTTGGACTTTTTCCTTGATACTATACCTTTTTCTTTCAAAGTATATTTCCTATCATTTCACTCTAGCCATTATACTTTGGGAGGAATTCTGTTATACCGAAATATCATCACCCTCATGCTATGAGATAGGTATTCCCTTGACTGCTCTAATCCCTCAAATTTTTCCCTAGAGAAATGAAGGTTCAAATTATCCCCTTGCAATTTTTCCCTGTGTTGAGCTGGTAACGCTCCTCTCCCATTGACAAAAATAGTTACCCAAGTCAGCACTACTCCTGATACATGAGCAAGAAGAGGTGCCACCGCTCCTTCCCTCACTACAAGAAGCGGTACCCCCTTATCACCACCTGCTTTCTTCATTGGAGGAGTGATGCTCAATTTTTTAAGGCAAAAATAGAAGCTTCGAGAGGATTCTCGAAGCTAACCTTCGTGGAGCCTCATCCCTATGGTTTAGGACCAGCTGGAGCTCGAGATCCTCCCTTTTAGGATATTATATCCACCTCACCCATGAGATCCTCAACCATACCTATCCTCCCATGCCTTTAAGTACTGGCTCACCCCCCATGGGAAAAAGGAGAAAGAATTGTGTTGCATACCCAAACTCTGTCAAAATCATTTTTGAGTCTTTGGAGGCAAGGTGAAGTTAGAGGAAAGGAGCCATTGGAAGGAACTCTCAATGCCAATGCATGAATTTTGTAGTCTCTCCAATAATTTATTAATAAAGAATGTATTTTCTTTCCCATATTTACTATTTCATATGTTTATATAGCTTGATTCCTTGGTCACAAGCATAGATCTAGTTGATTATATTTTATGCTATCATGTTTTCTTTGTTGTCTTCCATATTTTATAGGTTCTTCTGTAGTAAGCTTCAAGGACAGTGAAGACAACCTTTGAGAGAAGTATCATGGAATTTCAATCAATTGATTAACTAGATCTAGGGAGAGTCTAGTATTTCATGTTTGTGATTTGTTCTAGATCCGAACCATTCAAACTAGGGAGCTAGGTATTGTCCACAGAAGGTATGTATTTTCGGCTAACAGGACTACAAATAGAGAGGATTTGCACAATAAGAAAGTAAGGGGTCACGTATGAATATGAAAAAATGGTTAGAAAGGTATATTTACTCAAATATTCACGATGTTTTCTTTAGTGAATTTTTATTCTACTGCATAAATGGTTGGCGAAGGAGTGACTTGGAGTAAAACAATTTCAAGGAATGTTATACCAAAATCCTGTCACCATCATGTGATAAGACATTGGACATACCTACTTGCCCTGAATCCCAGCTCTTGGAGTGGAAACCCATACTAAATGTCAATCTTTCATGAAAATTCCCAGCATCGTGCTTCCTTTGTTATCCAGGAGTGGTACCCTGTTCGCACCACCTATCCCTTATTTCCCACAAGCAGTGCCACCGCTTATGGCCCTTAGTTCATAAGCACTTCTTACCAGAACCGCTCTGTCATTTAAGGAGAAACATGGTACCCTGGGTAAAAAGGGAAAAAGAGAAGTTTCTCGTGGCTTCTAGATGATAAGCCTTGTGTTCTCCCTTATCCCTACTGTTGTGGGTCAGTTGAGCTTGAGATCCCCCATTCTAGGATCTTAGAGGCCACCTCATCTACTAATCTCTCAACCATCCCTATCCATTAAGCCTTATAAATACAAGCTTATGGCCATGGTTGAGGAGGAGAAATCTTAAGGTATTGTTATGTTGTTGGATTGATCACTTGGCCCAAGACCATTTGGGAGAGCATAGAGAGCTAGAGTTGGAGCTTTTGGGGATGAGAATTCTTGGTTTTATGGAGATGCATGTCAACATTAAGGCTTGGTTGTAAATTTCTTCATATTTTTATCTTAATGCAATTTGATTTTCAACCCACATTATTGTTGTTGTTTGATTTCACATGTATGTTGTTAGATTCCTTAGTCACTAACATGGAGCAGTAGATTATATTCTGGTGCTTTCAATGTCTTTTCATGTTGAAGCTTATTGCAGATACATAGGATAATGATCGAAGCATTACATTCTAGGTATCTACAGTGTCTAGGGAGAGTCTTCAACCTCTGTCCTCTATTTGTTCTGGATCTGAACCATTCTAACCAGTGGAACACCTTGCTGTCTACAGGAGGTGAAATATTCCAGCTAACAAATCTGGTGCCTCCGTTGGGGAATAGATATGTATCAGTTGTTCTCATCTTCCTCAGTCTGCAATTCTTGTCTCAATCCAGGCTCCTTCTTCAACTCTCTTCAGTCAGATCTACTTTCTGACTTAGTCCATTTGGGTTTGAAACATCCATATCTGTTCAGATACGAGTCATTTCGATCTTTTATGCTCTGTTTTCATACTCAATCTAGCAGTATTCACCTTGATCTAGTATTTTTCTGACTTGAACCATCATTCTCTTCGTGTTTTGGTCATCTATAGGGAACCGTGCCATGCAGTGGGTGAGAAGCGGTGCCACCGCCTTAACAGAGTGGGAAGCACGTGGTGCCACCGCCTGTATCCTGTTGGCAAGAAGTGGTGCTGGGATAGAACCACCCTGTCAACACCTGAGAAGCACGGTTCCAGGTAGGCATCATTCCAAGACCTCTTTTTTTTTTCTCATTTTTTGCAAAAAAAAAAAAAATTTAAAAAATCAAAAAATTAAACAAAAAACGAGCCAAATTTTTTTTCGGGGGCTCACGCTCTCCTTCTCCCCCCCCCCCGGACCCCCCTTGAGCTTGTATGAATGCATCAGTAGATTATATTCTGGTGGTTTCGATGTCTTTTCATGTTGAAGCTTATTGCAGATACACAAGGTAATGATCGAAGCATTACATTCTGGGTATCTACAGCGTCTAGGGAGAGTCTTCAACCTCTGTCCTCTATTTGTTCTGGATCTGAACCATTCAGACCAGTGGAACACCTTGCTGTCTATAGGAGGTGGAATATTCCAGCTAACAAATCTGGTGACTCCGCTAGGGAATAGATATGTATCAGTTGTTCTCATCTTCCTCAATCTGCAATTCTTGTCCGAATCCAGGCTCCTTCTTCAACTCTCTTCAGTCAAATCTACTTTCTGAATTAGTCCATTTGGGTTTGAAACATCCATATCTATTCAGATATGAGTCATTTCGATCTTTTATGCTCTGTTTTCATACTCAATCTAGCAGTATTCACCTTGATCTAGTATTTTTCTGACTTGAACCATCATTCTCTTTGTGTTTTGGTCATCTACAGGGAACCGCACCATGAAGTGGGCGAGAAGCGGTGCCACCACCTTAACAGAGTGGGAAGCACATGGTGCCACCACCTGTATCCTGTTGGCGAGAAGTGGTGTTGGGATAGAACCACCCTGTCAACACCTGAGAAGCACGGTGCCAGGTAGGCATCATTCCAAGACCTCTTTTTTTTTCTCATTTTTTGCAAAAAAAAAAAAAAAATTAAAAAATAAAAAAATTAAACAAAAAACGAGCCAAAATTTTGTTCG
>LPNX011114249.1:433285-443664 GCA_001517045.1 Pseudotsuga menziesii
CGACATCAGGACATCTGTTCACACTCAGTAGATTGTACTAGGGTACCTTGGGAATCATTGACATTAATGGTGATCTCCCTCGCACTTGTTAACAGTTCACATCATTGGCCGGTAATCAAGTGGTTTCTACCATGTTCGACTTCAGATCATTATAATCACATGGATAGAATCGTACTTTGTGGAAGACGAGACGAAGACCCTGGGTATTTGTTTAAAGCGCTCATTGCTTTTTCCCCAGGTTGCGATGGAGTTTTGTATATCTAGCATGGATCCACATTTGTATGGTCATGGCTATGCTCAAATTTGCATCTTTATGACATAGATCTACGTTGTATGTCTGGTAGCTATGTCCAAGTTTGAGTCCTCTATCACATGGATCTACACTGTACTCTAGTAGCCCTGCTTGTTTATTCCTCTCATGGATCTGCCTTGTATTGGTCTGCAGCCATGAGTTTGGTTACTTTTGTCTATGAGTCAACATAATGATGTACTTAGATACCTACTTGACGACATGCTCCGATCGAGCCAACACTTTCATCTCATGGAAACGACTTGTTCTCTCAAAGCTCTCATTTATCATATCCCTCTAAGACTCATGCTTTGGGGGGAATCTTGTTATACCAAAATCATGTCACCATCATGTGATAAGACATTTGACATATGTACTTTCCCTGAATCCTAGCTCTTGGAGTGGAAACCCATACTAAATGTCAATCTTTCATGAAAATTCCTAGCACTGCACTTCCTTTGTTATCCAGGACTGGTACCCTATTCGCACCACCTATCCCTTGTTGTCCACAACCGGTGCCACCGCTTATGGCTCTTAGTCCATACGTGTTTCTTACCAGAATCGCTCTGTCATTTAAGGAGAAACACGGTACTCTGGGTAAAAAATCAAAAAGAGAAGTTTCTCGAGTCTTCTAGATGGTAAGCCTCATGTCCTCCCTTATCCCTACTGTTATGGGTCAGTTGAGCTCGAGATCCCCCATCCTAGGATCTTAGAGGCCACCTCATCCACTAATCTCTCAACCATCCCTATCCATTAAGCCTTATAAATACAAACTTATGGCCATGGTTGAGGAGGAGAACTCTTAAGGTATTGTTATGCTGTTGGATTGATCACTTGGCCCAAGACCATTTGGGAGAGCATAGAGAGCTAGAGTCTGAGCTTTTGGGGATGAGAATGCTTGGTTTCATGGAGATGCATGTCAACACTAAGGCTTGGTTGTAAACTTCTTCATATTTTTATCTTAATGCAAGTTTATTTCTGTCCCCCATTATTGTTGTTATTTGATTTCACATGTATGTTGTTAGATTCCTTAGTCACTAACATGGATCAATATATTATATTCTGGTGGTTTCGATATGTTTGCGTGTTGAAGCTTAATGCAGGTACAGAGGGTAATGATCGAAGCATTACATTCCAGGTATCTATGACTTCTAGGGAGAGTCTTCAACCTCTGTCCTCTATTTGTTCTAGATCTGAACCATTCAGACCAGTGGAACACCTTGTTGTCCACAGGAGGTGAAATATTCCAGCTAACAAATCTTGCGACTCCGCTAGGGAATAGATATGTATCACTTGTTTTTATCTTCCTCAGTCTGCAATTCTTGTCTGAATCCAGGCTCCTTCTTCAACTCTCTTCAGTTAGATCTACTTTCTAACTTAATCCATTTGGGTTTGAAACTTCCAGATCTGTTCAGATCTGAGTCATTTCGATCTTTTATGCTCTGTTTTCATACTCAATCTAGCAGTATTCACCTTGATCTAGTATTTTTCTGACTTGATCCATCATTCTCTTTGTGTTTTTTTCATCTATAGGGAATTGCACCTATCCAGTTGGCGAGAAGCGGTGCCACCGCCTAAACAGAGTGGGTAGCACGCGGTGCCACTGCCTGTATCCTATTGGCGAGAAGCAGTGCTGGGATAGAACCGCCCTGTCAACACCTGAGAAGAGGGGTGCCAGGTAGGCATCATTCCAACACCTCTTTTTTTCTCATTTTTTGCAAAAACAAAAAATAAAAATAAAAAAACGAGCCAAAACTTTTTTCGGGGGCTCACGCCCCCCTCCCCCCCTTGACGCCCCTTGAGCTTGTATGAATCCATAGTTATTCTCAAGAACTTTGATTGATGTTGGTCTTTTAAAGCTTCATAGTTGACTTTGAATAGAACTTGGTTTTGTTAGATCTCTGATTTCTGTCTTCTTTGACATAACAAGAAAATATTCATTTTAGTTTTTCTTCATTTGTTATACATGATTTTTGTATGTTCTTTCCTTTTTTCATAAAGTTGTGGAAAATTGCATATGAAAGTTATTGTATGATTTTGTGATTAGTTCATTTGCACTTTAGTTGAAAAATATGAACACTTTTGTATAAAGTTGTAACAATCTTTTCGTGCTTTTCATTAGTGGTCTCACTTCTTTTTTAGTTCAAAAGAGAAGCTTTTGTTTGTTTTAGTTAGGAACGGATCATATAAGCAATTTGTTTCATTGTTGTATGGGATTTACTCTATGTTTCAAATAAATTGAACCTCTCTCTCCCTCTCTTAGCTAGAATTTCATTGAAGAGGAAAACTTGCATTATCATATAGATTAGTGTGCATCTTCTTTAATTTCAAGTTTTCACTCCATGGTTCCACCTAAACGCACAAGATAAAATTAAGCGCTAGCTCAGGTTTAAAATTTTTAGCAATTTGCATGATAGGTTAGAGACATGTTCGAGCATTGTTAAACGTAGGAGCTGTCGTTATTTTTCCGCACTACATGTCGGGACTCACGCGGTTCTTCTACGTACCGTGGGTATATCGAACGGCCTTTCACATACCCTTGAAGTATATCGAAAGGTACTTCATGTACTCGATTGTATATAGGAAGGTCCCTTGTGAACAGTTGTGCATTAGATATCACTACTATCGATTTGAGCTCCCACGTACCTTTTTTATATCGGGAGACCCCACTAGGATACCATATCCCTCTGAGTTATCCTTTTGGCCTGTCCTGTGAGGTTCCTGACTATTATCCACTCCTTTCACATGTTTTCTTGTTGCTTTTAGTTTGAGTAGCACTTGTTATCTGTACAATTAAGACTTTTTATAAGAGATATTTTTGTTACATAGTTATGGCTTCACCTTCTGGGACTACCAACCAAGAGACTCCTTTACCAAGCATGTCTTTTGTGTTCCATCCATATGGGGATGTTGGTCCTCCTCTCATGGATACGTTAGGCCTTCCTGGATTGACTATTGGATTACCTGTTTGGTTATTCTCCAGTCCAATTATCCCATGTACACTAGTTGCGTCTGATCCTAATCCTTCATCACAAGAGCATCAACCTCATGTTGATCCCTCTCCTTCTTCACCAAATGTGTCTTCTCCCATTTCTACCTCTTCGCCTGTTGAAAGTTGTAGTACTAGTATTTAGGTGGATAAGAAGAAGAAGAAAAGGAAGATTAAGAAGAAGAAAAACAAACAAACAACCAACTCTCAACCAATCACTCATCCTTGTGCGGATAGTGTTGATATGCACACCCAAAGATCGCGTAAACCCAAATTCCCTTGTAGGCTTTGCAAGGGTGATTACCTTCTGAAATATTTTCATGGTCTGTCCCTAGTTTTAGAAGAGTGTTCTAAGGTTTCTCGTCAACCCATGTCATTAGCCGCTGGTCATCATAATGATGATCCCCCCTTAACCAGTGACCCTGTGGTTAAGAGTCGAAAGGGTAAAGTCAAAAATACTTGATTTCTTTGTAAGGACATGCACTTTACTTATCTTTGTCCTCTCATGGATGAAGCTTCTAAGTTGTTGGAAGATATTACTGTGTTGGGAAAAATATACACTATTTAATTCAACACTTAATTTTTCAACCCGGGAAGGGAGCTTGTGAGATGCAAACACTATATCTGCAGAATTGAAGGCTTGAACTAACCAAAGCTAACTAAATATGCAGATGCGCTAACATGCAACTATATGATTTTAATCTACATGCATGAATATCATGAGTTAAATGCAAGAATTTAATCTATCTATGAAAACAAGAAAATTAACTAAGAAATTTTGAAAAGTAACTATAAATTCAAATATAATCTAATATTATATTAATCTATTCTACAAAGATAGGAAACTAATCAATAACTGAGATCAAACTAGTTTAATGGTATGTTAATCTATTCTATGGAAGGAAATTGTAGATACTAATCTAAAAAGCAGACGCTTGGTCCGAAAGCGATTTAACTAATGAGAGCAAAACTAATTACTTGCAACAAATTATCTTATCTATATTATAAATTGGAGACTATTCCATGTATGCATAAGTAAATTCCTATCTAAGAATGCAAGTGCAAATGATTTATGGAAAGAAATGAACTATTTAATTGCAAATTCGTAGAAAGCAAAGAAAGTAACTGCAGATTTGTAGAAAGTAAAAAAAATATTATTCTAAAGACCAAGCGTAAATAAATGAGTTGCGAAACACTAAACTAATCAAAGCAAACTAAACTTGGAGCTTTATAATCAAATCTAAAACAATAACTGGAAATATATTCAATATGTAAGAAAACCTACAACAGAGAAACAAAATACTTCTACTCTACCTCTTTAGCAAACTATACCATAAACTAAAGAATCTTAACCAATCATAAACAGATCATGCAACTGATTTACAATTTGAAAAGTAAACTTACACTAAACTAGGTTATGTGAACTTTTTATCATCAAAATGTAAAATACTGAAAACCCATGCATCTAATACTGAAAACAATCTAAACCAAAGATATAATTACAAAACATTACAATGATACTAAAGAAAGAAATAAGAAACCATAGTAAACCAAAACACAATGCATAGGGTGAAAGGAGAAAAATATGAATAAAACTTTAATAAATGTGTTAAACAATCTAACCTATGATCCTAAAGACAAACATAACCATTACTTAACTACCATAGTCGAAACATAATCAGAAAACTAAAGAAATAGGCTTAAAATAGTTTGACAATACTAAAGGCTGAATGAAAGAATGTATCACAGGCTGGAACGAAGGTCTACATGACAGGCCGAACAGGTCGTCTGAAGAGACGGTCCGAATGAGAGGCTGTATACAGAAAATGATAGAAAAGACCTAAATGACCTAATTATCAGTTGATTTCATGCACATGTAAATACAATGAATAAGGATAATAAATAAACATATTTAATCATCAAATCTGACAGTAAAATCAACTTAAACAAATTCAAGAACATAAAGAGATCATTGCATATTAATAAATTGAAATGTAAATTGCTTAAATTGATAATTTAGAATAGAAAAGAAATAGATAAAACTAAATCTATTTAATTTGATAAAAAACAATCTATTTAACTAGCTTTCAAATCAACTATCAATAAACTGGAAATTAGGTGATTGAAAAAAAAAACTGAAAGCAAACTATGCGTACAGTTAACTATCTAATTCAGAAATAAAATTGCATTACAAAAATAATAAAATAGATTGTGAATTAAACTAGCTATAGCAGAAAGATGAAAGAAATAAACAAAAAAAAAACCTCTGGTTGTTGAGGGGCCCTCCTGTCAATCATAGATGTGAAGCTAAGTCAATCAATCACCCACAGAAGTCGAAAACCATATATCTACAGCTGAAACAAAGATTTTCTATTAAACTGAAGCAAAGCTTTACAAAGAGTTTTTCATCCCTTCTCTTCAAAACAAAAGAGGTATTTATAAGATGATTACAATGGAGATCAGGTCGAACACATCTTGCTAAAAGTAGAGGTTCTTCAATGCTATAACAACTACCCACGAATTCAAAAAATGGCCAACCACAATTTTTGGAAAAGTTGTTTTCAAAGAACCATGATTGTCTCCCAAATGACTATGAATTTGGAAAACCTTCCTCACAGTGACTGAAATGGGAATATTCTGCACAAAACCCATGTTCCAGAATTTTCAATTTCAATTTTGTTGGCCCAAAAATCAACTATCTATTAAAAACACATGGTCTACATGGGCGTCTAGATGAACGTTTGGATGAGTTGTAGTTCATAAATCCAGATTTTGAGCGGATTTTATGCAGGTTTGTTGGCCATACTGACTATTGAGTGCTGAGTTGTTGGATTCTAGCTGAGTTCCATTGATTCGGTGTCAGATTATTGTTTCTTGCCTCCCTCATGTGATGCATGTGTTAATCCTCCATTATGCATGCATTACTTCACAGCCGACACATAAAAGAAAATCTTTCAGTTAACAAAACCAAAGTATGAAATGGCAATATATTCAATATGAATTTTTTTAAAACAAATGGTTTTAAAAGGAATACATATATGAACTGTTATCGTTTAAATAACCCAATTCAAAAGGAATTAAAGAGTGTTTGGCCACGTTGACATATGATTTAAATAATCAATAAATTATTAAAATTCCATGTCATAAACCATTTTATTTTTTGGTTAACTTGGATATGAGTGGGTTTGAAAAAGTGATTTAAATTTAAGAGAATTGTTTTAATATTTAATTTCTTTTTAATATTTTTATTTTATCCTTTGTTTAAATTTAAACCAATGCTTAAAACTTGCCATTACTTTATGGTTTCAATTTGTATATGCAGGATCGGAAGAAACGGATAAACCAAACTACTAAACTAACATGCAATCAAATCTAATTCAGAACTTAGGACCAAAAGAAGGGGTTGAATGGAGTGCATAACATCTTTTATTTGCAAAATACTACATTTAATACATAAAAATAACATATTTGTCTTATTTTACATTTACAATATTTAAATTAATAAAACAGAGTAAAAGACAACCTTATTGAACATAGATGTATTAAATTACAGTAAATAAGTCAAAAATTAATGTAAATAAATATATTATAAAAGACAATTTCGAGGCCCAACATACCCCTAGACCAAAGGTATGGCACGTCCTCATGCCTTGAATGAATCGGAAGTGGTATTTCATTTATTCAAAAACTCTGCTTGTTCATTAATAGTTTATCGACAATCTTTCAGTAAAATGAAGCCATCTTTATTACTACACGAAAACTAGAACTTAGAAAAAAAAGTTATGTTATGAGATGACCAAAACAACTTCGTATTATTTAAGATTTCTTAATACATACAATTCCGCCACTAGTATTAATTCATGCTTATGAAGACTATATAATTTGAGACTCCCTCCCCCAGACCGAAGGAATGGCATGTCCTCATGCCATGAATGAATTAAGACTGGGTTAAAGTAGAAAACATGAGGGTGTAGATAGTTTGTAAAGCCTATAGGAAACCAGTCAGCCCTGCTACTTCTCAAAGGTTTATCATCATTCAAGTAAGTATGGACAAAGTTTGCATTTCAAGTTCATTAGGCTCCTAAGTTTATGGGTCCCACTTCTAGGATATTGATATCCTAGGTATAATATGAATTAGACAATAGGGTCTTAAGTGCAACTTACAAACATTCTCAAATGGCATATTGATGGAGTTCATTTTAGATCAACCATGCATACCTTTCTCCAGTAGACCCACAGCAATATTTATTATCACAAAGTAATTTTCATATTTTTTCTCTCTTTTTTTAACAAGTTGTCCTCCCCAGGTAGATTCCCCTCTTTTAGTCGGGCATGTTCAGTACCTCGTTGGGTTTACCTGGTCATACCATAGGCTGGTACCCGCTGCCAGTGAGCCTGTTAAGTACCCCAGCGGGTTAACCTCTTAAACCCATTTTCTATCAGAGGCTCTTGTCCCAATGTTTCCAGTCCCTATAGATATTCAGAAAATTATTTTTCCTATGAAGGAGTGGTGGAGGAGCAGCTCTGAAAACCATGCTACAGGGTGGGATGGTATATGGATTGGAGGACAGCTAGTCTTCTCTTTTTTTATTATCATGGAAAAATAAAGGCTGCAAGTGGAATATACTGAATCAAAGATACACACGATTGATGGATTTAGTGTAAAGTGGATGGAGCCATAAGATAATGAGTGAAAGGTGTCTCTAGTCCCAAATCTTGCATCTTTCATATAGAGTTATAATAGTGTTCCCCACAAACTAGGAATTTCATTCACCCTTATGCTACCTTGTAGTAAAGATGCTTAAATAAAATGCCCTAATAATGAAGCTAGGATGTACGAGCGACCTCTAGGTTTTATATAGACCTTAACTTATGACAAATCCCCATGATGCTTAAAGTTGGTCTTGAGTAAGTGATATAATTAGAAATATGCATGTATGAAAATAAATAATGTTGTAAGATTGTTTTGGTTTAGTCATTAACATGATCTTCTTCTTAGTTCTTTTATTTGGAAAAGAAAACAAAAAAACAAAGTTGCATTATTCCCTAAACCAAGAATGTAGCATTTTATTTATATACATATCTCCCTACTATTACAGAGAGAAATTCCTATGGCTTGGGGTACCACAACAGACGGCTAGACTCCAGAAATCAATCTTTCCCAATATGCAATAGAAATAAAATGTCTAACACTAAAGGATCAAACCTCGTACCTTATTCCAGACGGTTGAAGTAGATCCCCGTTGAGCTTTCCAATCTTCAGCTTGAATTGTTATAGCACGTCCTCAACAACAAGTAAACAATACAAGCATACTATATATCACCGTGTTAGATCTATTCTAGCATATATAATCAATAATGTAAAAGCATTTGACATATTCCAATGGATACAATATTCATTCAAATACACATTACTGGACAGGAAAAGATATTTCTATTAATATGAATCAAAGATTACAAGTGACAACCTCTGACGGCACGTCTGCGAACCGAAGAAACTGAATCCCCCACTTGGGCCTCCACCACCTCAATCCTCCATTACTTCGATAGCAAGCTCACTAGCAAAAGGCAAGCTTGGGAAGAACACAACAGTGCTCCAAGGGACAAAGGGATGCAGACTCAAGCATAAGTTCTGGCAACAATGGACTATAGTTTCGTTACTCTCAATTCTCTCTTATGCTTTCAATGTCTCAATGGATTCCTTATATAGCTTTTTAAAGGGATATTGAAAGGTCGAATCCGTGCGATCTCAAGGCATATGGAAGGCCAGGAGTCATATGAGTCGGATCCAAGTCAAGGAACGCTCCAAAAGTATTCAAGGATTATGTACACATCCCGATGTACGCGACTATAGAGGGAATATCCGCGTATGTATGTGGTTATCGGGGGAAAAGCTGCGTATATCACTTTTCTTATGTTTTTAGGGATGGTCAAGGATACATCAAAAGACAAAAAGTGGTCCATAGGGGCTAATGAGTCTGCAGCAGGACAGGGGAAGGCGATACAATGTGTGATTCACCTAGTGTGGTGAAATCCGCTATAACAGATGCCCCCTAATGTATGAGATCAGAGGGGTTATACGATGGCTAAAATACATTATAAGTCCATCCCAGAAGTGAAGTGATGAAGGTACCCAAATGGAAGACCAGCCACCCAATCAGCATAGTACAATAATACAACTCTGTATATAACTGCAAATCCATATAGCAGTCTCGGATACATAAGAGTACAATGGCTATGAATAGGCATGAAACATGATAACACATATGTGGTCATCGCCACATACAATATACATAGATCAGAATTTCCATGATGAAGATATACAAAGGACTATGATCTCCACAAAGGCTGAAGATATATAA
Source organism: Pseudotsuga menziesii (assembly GCA_001517045.1). Lineage (NCBI taxonomy): Eukaryota > Viridiplantae > Streptophyta > Pinopsida > Pinales > Pinaceae > Pseudotsuga > Pseudotsuga menziesii. The sequence goes on from LPNX011114249.1 coordinate 442,926, forward strand.
TAGATCAAGATCTCCATAGTGGCTGGAAATGTCTGACACATACTGGAACAAGTCACGAGAGCTGAAATCTCATGAACACTGGCATGATCAAGGAGGTAGCATATAGTGGATGCCACCAATCTGGAAGGTCTTCTACACACACCGCTATGAGTACATGTCCTACTATGCGAATAGAGGTGTCGAGGTCGAACATAGTAGTCCATTGTCTGATTACCGGTCATTGATGTATACCGTTAATAGACCCGAGATCACCCACCAATAATGAAAATGGGAATCAAGGTACTAGAGTGCAAACTAACAAGTGTGAATAAATGTGTTGATGTTGAACACTTGAGAGAATCCATCGATCAGGGGACATTGATGTATTCCCAAAACTTTCAATGGCAAGAGAACCTGCCATTGATGACTGCAAGTCTCAAGGCACTCAAAATGAATCTAGACTCTAATCCCAGAATAAATGATCTAAAGTCGATGGGATGAAATCCACTGGAAGGAGGGCATTAGGGCATCCCCCATCATCCAACACGAGGTACTCAGCAAGGATGTATAATGTGGAAGGACTCGATCATAAGGTGCACGAACCAGTAGCTGTACCGGGAATGGCCGACATGCAAAGTCAAGATAACTGAGGAATGGTCGACTCAGGTTTCAACTTCCTTTGAACAAGAGAATAACGGCGTATGGTGACTGAATGAAGGCAGCATAGACTCGATATACAAACTGGGACATCTCTATGACG
>LPNX011114249.1:444055-531367 GCA_001517045.1 Pseudotsuga menziesii
CGGGATATATGGCTGAAACATAATGTCAGGGGAGCCGGCATAAAGCTCAATAAGACAGGCAAAGATTATGATAATGCATCCACAACTTGATATAAGGGAGTCCGGGGGATCATGGCCAGCATAAGATCAAGAGGAGTATGAGGCTCTTGCTAAATGTCATGGAAATACTATACAACAGACTCCCACACCCTAAAGGGGGAAACATCGGAATGGGCACCAAATGCAAATAAGGCGCTAACTAGGGTACCCATGTAAGGTGAGGCTCTACCACTCATATCATGCCACTTCTATAGCAGCAAGAAGGTTTCGTGACATAATAGAGTGGGTTCGTACCTAAGGATATAGTGACATGGTCATAAGGTCATGCAAAATGCAAACAGTGGTGAACCTAACCTATATGCCAATGTAGACGTTATACCTGAGATCAGTACGAACAGGTCAATCCAAAGGCTGAAACGGCGCTGAAAATGGTCTTCTACATCACATATTAGGTCAGAAACTGTCCAAAATGGTTAGAAACGGTCAAAACTATAGGAAAGGGGGTAAAAATTTTCAAATATTTGAAAATTTTTCTATAAATAGTAAAAAATAGAAATCATTTGAAACTTTTACCCATTGGAGATCTGATTTTCAACTACAAATTCCAATAGATCCAGCCGGCGGAATTCACAACTGTTTCTTCCAGGTATTTACTCATGTTCTCTGCTTGCATTTCAATATAATTTTTACAAGTTTTCATGGTCAAATGAGTTTTTTAAGGCCAAATCTACATGAGCGCTACGACCCACGTGGGTATCGAAGCTTTTTCCGCGTATAGGGCTGGCTATACGCGGAAAAGGGGCTAGAAACCGCGTACATACGCGATTGTTTGCAAAACAGCCGCGTATGACGCCACACAAAAGGATTTACAAGAATCTAATGGACATTTGGTCAATTTCTCATGCAGGATGGTGCTAGAGTGGCAAGAACACGAGCATGGTGAAGTAGAAGAAGCAGTAAGGGCTGACAGAATGGCTCGAGAAGCTCTAAGAAGATGTGGACTCTACAAGTTTTGGTGCCTAGGTGGCTTGAGGGCCAAACCAGGACTGCTACAGATGCTGGTAGACTATTGGGATCCAGACTCAGAGTCCTTTCGGATAGACGGCATGTCCCTCACCATTGAGGTGGAGGATATCTACTTTATCACAGGTCTATCTAGGCGAGGGGAGATGGTGAAACTTCGTGCCCGAGGAGGGCTAGGTCATGGGCTTACTATCGATGAGTACATAGCTGTGTACTGCTACCCAGAGACTGAGAAGGTGGGGAGCCAAGTTCCCACCAACGCTATACAGGTGCTGGGCCTAAAGGCCATACTACTGACGCTGGGCAGGATAGAAGGCTTAGCATCACTCCATCAGGCCTCTCGGCCACTGATGTTCTATGCGGTGGAGTGTATGACACCGACCATCTACGACTGGAGTACTTCACTACTGAGCAACATGAAACATCAGCTCAGTGAGTGCAAGGCAGGTAGGATACAGAGCTTCGAGTTCAGCAGCATTTTGAGCACGTTTTTCTTCGAGCGTGTTCTAAGATTGAGCCCTAGAGTGGATGTTCCTCTCCACGGGGTTCAAGATCCGTCCCAACGACGTTGGGCAGACACGATGCATAGACTGGGGGGTGGTAGGGTGGCCAACCCTTATCCAGCCGACTTTTTTCCATGGTGGCGACAACAGATTGTTTCCATAGATGACTACCCTTATGCAGGGATAGATTTCTAGGGAGATCCGGACATGCCATTACCACCAGGATCAGCATATGGAGACATAGGTAATGAATCTCGACCCTTACTCTTTTCAAAATTTTTGAAGTATTTAATTTTTTTGTGTTTTCTTGATTAATGGAATAAAAAAGACATGGTTTTGGGTGACAATAAATAATGACATCTACCATTCATGTGCATATGTGGGACCACGGCGACTAGAGGGCTTCCCACGTCATAGACGGAGGGGAAGAGGAGACGATATCACCGGTGTGGATGCGGAGAGAACGCTCCAAAGAATCCATACCAACTTCATGCGACTTACTCACAGGGTTCCCATGGCGCAAGTCGAGGACTTGCCTGAGGCTATGCAGAGACAGGTGGTGGGTGTACCACGCGCATGGGTGTGTCTATTCCGGCGGCTAGCTAGAGCCATGGTGACATATCATGATCACAACCCTCTTCCACCTCCATAGGACTAAACACCTGGGAGTGTATCTATTTTGTACTACCGTGTATATGATGGTGGCTTTCAAAGCCCCAATTTTGTATTATGACACTATGTATTACCACATTTTTGATATATAAAAAAGTTTTATGGTGATCGGTTTATTTATTTACATGTGTAAAAATTGTGTTTATGATTAATTTATGATGAATGAAACAAATGCCAATCTAACACATCGTTATCATATGAGTCAGCAATTTGATTATAATTTCTTGGAATGTGTATATGTGTTATACTCTCAAATTGTCGTTCTAACAATCTCACACGTAAGAATATCCTCAATAACGTCGGATCTCTAACATGGTACAAACCATTGAGCTGTGACACTACTAACTCTGAATCAAGACATACCTCAAGAGAGAGAACACCATGCGAAATGGCATGCCGTAGAAGCTCGATAACAGCACTATATTCAACAACATTGTTGGAAGATGGTCGTAGACATACACCTCCTGAAGACAGTACATGACCCATAGGAGTATAAATCACCCAAGCAGCTGAGGCTGAGTGTTGAGTGTGACGGCTTGCACCATCCGCGAATCCTATGTAGGTGGAAGATTCCATTGACATCTGCCACAAGAAATGGAAACTAATCACAAACCCGATCATGATAAACAAGACCTAACTATGCAAAAAAGCTGTACAATAATATACAACAAGCAGCCTTGGCTAAAGATCATGCATAGTATTTTTTGAGATAGATCCCATTTCTAGGCTCCGCCAAGGCTGTCCCTTCGTAATCCACTAACTGGTAGGCACCCTTCTCTAACACACACTTGACCACGTAAGGACCACGCCACATAGGATTGAACTTCCCTGCCCCCAAGGGTTCTTTCGATTGATCCCACAAAAGGACCAAGTCTCCCTCACTAAACACTCTCGGACGGACAGACTTATCATATTGGGCCTTTACGCGACGCTTATTAACCTCTAGAGTCACCAAGGCATCTCTACGCTGCTCATCGAGTTGCTCAAGGTGAACCAAACGCTCCTCCAAAGGTGAAGTGTCTGGTAAGAGTTCCACAGCTAACTTCAACGAAGGAATCTCGCATTCAACCGGCAATATCCACTCCACTCCATGCACAAGCTGATATGGAGAAAAACCAGTGGCAGTCTTTACCGCGGTTCGATATGCCCACAAAGCAGGGTATAACATAATATGCCAATTCGTCTTGCTTTGTGCGATGGTTCGTTGGAGAATGGACTTAAGTGATTTATTCACTGCTTCAACCTATCCATTCGCTTGAGGATAGTAAGAAGAGGAGTGCTCTTGCTTATACCCTAACTTGGATGCCAACTCTTCCATCATACGGTTCTGAAAGTGCGATCCATGGTCAGTGACAAGCTCTCTCGGAATCCCGAACCGAGTAAGGATTTGGTTGAATATGAAGTGAGCGGCTGTCTCACCGTCGGATTTTACTGTAGGCATTGCCTCAGCCCATTTCGTGAAGTAATCAACAGCCACTATGATATGATGGTGCCCCCCAGCGAAAGCTGAGTTGCAATCCATAAAATCGATCCCCCATTTGGTGAAGGGACCGATGGTGATAATAGGGTGTAACGGGGCAGGCTTCGAGCGCATATTACGTGCGAACACCTGGCAAGGGTGGCACCTCTTGACCGCTTCAATACAATCCTTGAAGATCGACGGCCAGAAATAACCTGCTCTCAAAATCTTTTGAGTTGTAGAAAGCCCAGATAAATGACCACCACACGCCCCTCCGTGGAAATCATTAAGCACTACCTCAGCCTCATCATGAGTTAAACAACGTCGTAAAAGGGAATCTAATCCATGGCGGTACAAAGTATTGTCCACTATGAGGTAGTTCTTGGAGACGTGACGTAATCGTCGTCGTTCATCTCGTGAGAGGTGAGTAGGGGTCCTCTGCGTTTGCAGATATACTATGATATCTCCGTACCATGGGTCAGCCGTTGAGATTAAGAAAATGTGTTCATCAACGAACGTATCTTCACATACCAACTCCTTAGCCTCGCTCAGAAAATCCGATATGAGCTCTGCAAAGATTAAAGATTTCTTCGACTTTGCCGAAACAAATTCGAGATCAAACTCTTGCAGGATGAAAATCCATTTATTATATTTTCCCCCAATTATCCTACATGTGAGGATGAATTGAAACGAATTAACATGGGCAACAACCAAGGTCTAGCGAAGGAGAATATAATGTCTCAAATGCTGCACTGCATGTACGGTAGCTAAGGCAAGCTTCTCGACATGAGAATACCGAATCTCTGCATCAATAAGGTTTCGGATCAGATAATATATGACATGCTCCTGGAGCTCCTCATCCTCTTGAACCAAAACCATACCAATCGTCTCTAAAGATGCGGCCACATATAATAGGAAATCACGGCTATAATCCGGAGGACTAATCACTGGGGCCGATGCTAGGGCTCGCTTAAGTGCATCGAAGGACTCCTGGGCTCGCTCATCCCATTCAAAGGGAGTATCCTTCTTCAGGAGACGCATGAAACCTCTAGTCAAATTGGAAAAATTGACAACAAATCTTCATAGGAAGTTTGCCATGCCTTGCAAACACTGAAGATGAAGAATATTTCGTGGGGGAGACAACTGAAGTATTGCCTCAACCTTTAAAGGGTCGACTCTTATACCCTCTTTTGAAACGATAAATCCTAACAAACGACCTGATTTCACACAAAAGATGCACTTATGAGGGTTTAATCTAACAGCATAGTGTTGGCATCTTTCAAACACCAATCTCAAGTGATAAGAATGACGCATCCTCATGCGAGAATGAGCAGCGAGGTCATCCAAAAATACTTCAATAATGGACTTGAGATCGTGGAAGATCAAGGTCATCGCCCGCTGAAACGTAGCTTCGGCGTTTTTAAGGCCGAAAGGCATTTTTCGATATGCAAATGTTCCCCAAGGACAAATAAATGCGGTCTTATGTTGGTCCTCGGGTTTAATTTGAATCTGATTATATCCGAAAGAGCCGTCCATAAAGGAGAACACCTCGCTACCCGCACACCCATCCAAAATCTGATCTATAAACGGTGTGGGGAATTTATCCTTAGGGCAGGCACGATTTAAATCACGGAAATCAGTGCATATACGGATCACTCCCTGCTTCTTATCCACTGGAACGGGGTTTGACACCCACTCCATCAAGGGAATGGGATAGATGAAACCAGCTTTCAATAGCTTCTCTATCTCTACCTTTATGGCGGGTGCTTTCCTAGGATTTACCGCGCGTAAACGCTGTCGAACAGGCTTAGCGTTGGGTTAAGTCTTAATCTCATGTTCGACAATCCGAGGGTCAATCCCTGGCATCTCATCGTAAGACCAAGCAAAAATATCACGGAATTCCTTGAACAGCTCGGTAAACTCCCGAATCTCATCTTGGGAACAATCCGCCCCAATGTAGACATTCTCAATTGTACCAGGATTACGAGAAATGTTGATAGGAATAGTTGACGATATGTTCGCCATGTTTCCATCAGCCATCTGACCAGGAGAACTTAATGGAACTATGGGTCTACCAACTTTCTGACTAAGAATCTCCCTATAATCCTCATGCTCCAAAAGTTCAAGCTCTGGAAGGAAGTATGATCTATGATGAAGTTCCTCCCATGGTGGCTCAACTCCCGACATAGCCTCGATAATCACTTCATCTGAAGGGAAAACCATATCAAGGCAGTTGTGGGCATGAGAAGACTGTACTACCCATGCCGACAGCACATAGGGGTCTTCCTCCTCCGTCCGTGAAGAGGAAGAACAAAGCTCTGTAGCATACTGGAGATTAGCTTGGTAAACTATCATGACTACAGGCAACGACACGCTCGTCTCAATGGCCTCACTCGAAGGACTCGGTGAAGGAAGAATCCAAGGATCTCCCATATGACTTGTGCGAAAAGGTACCGATCTCGTAGATGTCGAAGCACCATCGAAACTAGATCCTATCATGAGGACGGGTGCAGGACAACTAAAGGTTCCCATGAGGGAGGGATACATGCCTACACCCACACTCCCAGTTGTCGGCTAGGAATGTCCAACTTTCGGAACCAAAGCTTCCGAAGATGCAGTAACAGGCAGATTCTTGAATGCCATTTGATCAATCGTTACAATCTTCCCATTATGAGGAAAGCATACAACGCGAAACATGGAAGACGCAACAGCTTTCATACTATACATCTAGTTCCTTCCCAGTAAGAGATTGTAGTCAAGGGGTGCATCAACCACCTCAACCTCTATCGCAACGGTCTTCCCTCCCAAATGGACTTTAAGGGAAGGAAGGATACCGTGCGGCCTAAACGATCTCCCATCAAAAGTAGTTAACATGGTCGTAGATTTTGACAACTTAGGAGAACCGAGACCCTTCCAACAAGACAAAGACATCACAGAAGCAGCAGCGCCCTCGTCAATCACAGTGCGCTTGACGATCATATTAAGACATTCTACATGCACCAAAAGGGACACATAGTAGGGCAAGCAAGGCTGATGTCCTGCGGTTTCAAATTTGATCACTGAGGAAGAATCATCACCATTCACACCAAGAGTGGAAAGCAAATCCTTCCTTTGCGACGGACAACTCTGAAGCACTTCCAATGCAGACATCGCACAAGGAGTATGGCCCAAGTCCTCGACAACTGAATAATTTTGGGCGGCTCAGGCATTTGGGTTATGACCTGAACGCTTAAGTACCCCCTTAGGAATGCGAGGCACAGCTTCAGGTTTATCCGCAGGTTTCTCAATGCGCAAAGGGGTTCCTGGTGGATCAGGTTCTTTGCCTAGGTTGGGTTGTGACGAAGTATAATATTTCGCACGTGTCACAACTTTCGTGGCACGGACCATATTAATGCACCCACGACCACTAGTTTCAGCTGGATCTTCATCACTAGATTGATCATGGGACTTCGAGTTCATATTCTGGTTATGCGGTAAAGGGTTTGTTAACACAGCTGGGCCCTGTGCTATGAACTTCAAAGCTTCATCCATTCTAGGGCACAAGTAAGTGAGGTGATCGTCCTTACATAGCTTGCAAGGAAACTTAACCTTACGTTTATTCTGCTTTTCCCCCCCAACATTTTTACCGTTCTTGTCATTATTATTGGCATTCTCATTCTTATTCCCACCCTTTTTATTATTATTGTTTTTACCCTTTTTTCTATTCCGTCCGGGTTGCTGGTTACCCTTCTGGTCGGACGATTGCACAGCAAGTACATTCGCCGTTTGGGCAAGCTGAGATGAAGTCATAGCTTGTCCCGAGGCAGATTGGTTGATTGACAACTGAGCAACTTGTTTCACAACCGAACCTGCAGGTTTCTTACTTGCACTACCCACAATGCCGTCGGCATGTGGTCCAGGTTTGACCTTGGGATCGAAACTAGAACGAGGAGAGTTAGGTATAATGTCATATAACAAACCAGACTGAGCATAGATCAAGTCTAGTTCCTCCACCCTAAATATGGCTTGTTCCTCATTCTGCACTCCGGATGTGGAAACATCCTTCGCTATATATGGCAATAAATATTTGAGGAACCACTCAAGGAGGAACTCTGGCAGTATAAAGGCTTTAATTAATCTCTTTCGTCTACACCACTCCTGAATATGATCAGAAATATGGGTGGCTTTATCTTGCCAAAATGTCGACAAGAGTTCAATACCAACATCATAGTGCACTGGTAGCTGGAAGTGATTAAGGAAAGTAATCTCAAGGTCGTCGAACAAAGTAAAGGCACCCCTAGGTAACTCTATATACCATTTCTCCGCAGGCCCTGTAAGGGTGCGTTGAAATAGTCTCAAACGGACTGTGTCCTGATGCAATGAATTGGAAGAGCACCATAGGTGGAATGTCGTAACGTGTTCACTCGGATCCTCTCCTGTTTTTCCTTCAAACTTAGGTATGTCCGAAGGAAGCTTGGCAGGGACATCCGGCCAAGCCGGGTCATGAGCCACAGGATCGTTCGTAAGTCTCGATAAGTCAGGTAGATTGAGTGTCGCAAGGAAAGGGAGCCTAGGATGATGAGGTCTATGGACTGCTCCCTGGTTCATATAGGATTGATTACCAACATGACCTTGGCCATAGTGACCTCCTCCTGTATGACCCATATAGGGTGGCATGGAAGTACCATAATGAGGTGTACCTTGACTAGTAGGAGCCACAAAGCCATAATTAGGAGAGTAAGCAGGTTGTGAATACCCGCCTCCGTAAGGTGAAGAGACCTGTCCATACTACATCCCATAATAGGGTCCATAGGTCACCGCTTGCGATGTCCCATGAGACACTCCATAAGTAGGGATATACATTCCGGGAGTAGGAATATACATACCGGAAGTAGGGATATATGTCGTGGAAGTAGCAATCTGACCTCTAGAAACATGAACATAACCTCCCGAAACCACAGGTGGTATGTAGGCTTGAGACACAATTGGTCTAGTAATCGCAGTACGGATCTGACTTGTAGCTACGTGCCGACTCAAAGGACCACGTGAGTAAGGTGGAGGGTTTACATTTGAAGAACTCAGAAGCGAGGACGAAGGAATCTATGTAAGAAGATATGTACTGGTGCCTATCGTCACTCGTCTGGGACCTAGTATCCCTATCAGATCACTAACTCTAGACCTAGGAGGTATATAAGATGGAGCTTCCACCACTGGGATGGAAGGTGCAATGTGACTAGTACTCCCAAACCTCTTTGCAAGGTAAGGCATGGGATTGCCCCCAGGCATAGTGCTAGGCTCAAAATCGGATTCGACATGAAATGTCAAATCGTGCATAGGAAAACCAGTCGTAGCATAACTACCATAGCTAGTACTGGCAGGTGCAAAGTGAGTCTCGGTGTCTTCTAGTATTCCATACCGGTAATGTGTCAATGAGGGTTCAACCCTAGAGTGACTAGGTCTATCATGCATGGTTCCTATCTCTGAAATCACAGGTCCTAACTCAGTTAGGTCGGGTGAAGGGTCATAAGTAGGCGTGAATTCCCCATCGTCAATGCGAATGGGAGGAGGTGGCTCAGATGTATCCTCTGAATGATCTCCCATGGTGTGTGAATCAATGTGTGACATGGTTCACCTGGACTGTCTAGGTCCCTCTCCCAAAGGAGGAGGAGAAGTAGAAGGTGGAAGTCCTGCTAAACGACGAGAACGGTGCAGAACTACACCCGACTCCAAAATGACTCAAAAAATAGCAAAGACTCTCTATTTACGTCAACCCTAGGCCAACTAGCATGCACAGAGCAATCACTAATAAAATCTAAAGCCAAATGCAATCAAACAAGGGCTGGATAAGTGAGCTCCCGAATGTGGCCGATATGTCTCTCCTAGGAGAGGCTTGAGAGGCCCTTGTCACCACAAGCGGAGGTTCGAAACCAATTATTGTGGCCCTCAGCTTCAACGCGTAAAGCAACTGTGCTGTTTGACCCCAACCTGGCCGGGACACATGCAGAATAACCTCTACACGTACCCCCTCGATATCCTAGGTAAGGTCACTAAGGTCACCTCAATATAATCAACGCTCAGGCGGACAGTCGCAGGCGAGATTGATCGTATGGGAAGGGTAGCAAAGCCTGAAACTCCCGAAAGAGCCCCCAGATAGGAATACAATCCTGGCTATATCGCCGGTGCTACACAGTTATTGACCAAGGGTTATCCCAATCAACAATCGCTCACACTGCCTAGTGATTGACTCCCTTTTGAGAGGAGCTTCCCGAGAACGCTGGTTATACCAAGGATTTCACACACTCCCTGGACAGACACCTAGTTGTTGTTGTTTAGTGATCTTGGAGAATTGACTTACAATGAACTATTCCAAGATCCTAAAACCTAAGCTTGTTGGTGCACCCTAGAAAAGAAAAGAGTGTAATTCATTTTAATTAGCGTTGATTTTAGTTGGCTTTATTACTCAAAAATAGGATATGGTCGTGCAACTAATGGTGTTATGACGCAACAAGAAGCAAAATGCACACCTAACAATCAATGCAAATGCATTGTGTCCATGAAAACAGGGTATGCGTACTATGTGTAATGCACAATTTCTTCTTCAAATGCTGAATGCAAATTTCTCTATATGAAGTCCTAACTATTACTCCAAAGCAAATCTAGATCTAGTGCAAGTACAATGCAAAATGCAAAATGCAATGCATGATGATAAGCAAATGTTTTTGGATTTTTTGAAAATAAAGAGATACAAAAAGCAAAAGAATGATTCTACCCACCCCAGACTCTGCAAGCACACATAAACAGCATTCCAGCAAAGCACTAAGGTAAAAGGACTCTAATGCACTAATCTCAAACAAAAAATCAAAGATGCCATGACAATAACTTTCTTAAAAGAAAAAATTTAGGCTAAAAAAAACGTTTCTGGTCAGAAACAGAGGTATTAACAGACTCAGGCAGTGCCAAAGGAGACTCAGCAACTAACAGAATTCACCCAGCAATCCGCTATCTTCCACAAAAAGGTAAAAACCAGGGTATACGCGACTGTGCGCAGTGAACCCACGTGTATACACGAAAATCCCAGGGGAACCCACATGTATACGAAACTGTAAGTGACAAAACCGTGTACAGGAAGAAAAAGATGCACAAATCCAAGGTAAACAGACAGGCTGAGACTAAATTCACACCAATCAGGCTCTACCAGGCATACATGCCCCCATACCCGACACAGAAACAAGAGAGAAAGAGCAATTCAAATACATTGAATGCCAAGAAATCAACCCCCAAAGGACAATTACTAGGAACTCCCCAGCGGAGTCGCCAATTGTGTTACGGAGTGAAATTCCTATGGCTTCGGGTACCACAACAGACAGTTAGACTCCATAAATCAATCTTTCCCAATATGCAATAGAAATAAAATGTCTAACACTAAAGGATCGAACCTCGTACCTTATTCTGGACGGTTGAAGTAGATCCCCATTGAGCTTTCCAATCTTCAGCTTGAATTGTTATAGCACGTCCTCAACAACAAGTAAACAATACAAGCATACTATATTTCATGGTGTTAGATCTATTCTAGCATATATAACCCATAATGTAAAAACATTTGACATATTCCAATGGATACAATATTCATTCAAATACACATTAATGGACAGGAAAAGATATTTCTATTAATATGAATTAGAGATTACAAGTGACAACCTCTGACGGCACGTCTGCGAACCGGAGAAACTGAATCCCCCACTTGGGACTCCACCACCTCAATCCTCCATCACTTCGATAGCAAGCTTACTAGCAAAAGGAAAGCTTGGGAAGAACACAATAGTGCTCCAAGGGACAAAGGGATGCAGACTCAAGCATAAGTTCTGGCAACAATGGACTATAGTTTCGTTACTCTCAATTCTCTCTTATGATTTCAATGTCTCAATGGGTTCCTTATATAGATTTTCAAAGGGATACTGAAAGGTTGAATCTGTGCGATCTCAAGGCATATGGAAGGCCAGGAGTCATATGAGTCAGATCCAAGTCAAGGAACGCTCCAAAAGTATTTCGATTATGTACACATCCTGATGTACGCGACTATAGAGGGAATATCCGCGTATGTACGCGGTTATCAGGGAAAAAGCTGCATATATCACTTTTCTTATGTTTTTAGGGATGGTCAAGGATACATCAAAAGACAAAAAGTGGTCCATAGGGGCTAATGAGTCTGCAGCGGGACAGGGGAAGGCCATACAATGTGTGATTCACCTAGTGTGGTGAAATCCGCTATAACACCTACCCTAAGAAGAAAGAAAACATGTTTATTCAAGAATATGAGCTTTTCCAATGAAACCAAGTGCGAAGCAAAATAAGAATTGTACCTTTATCCACATATAAAAAAGATTGTTGCAGTGATTACCTAAATGTGGAAGTTCAACCAACTTACCTTTCTTTGCATCAACAGGTGTCAAACAAAGGAATGGTATTGTGGTCGAGTTACCTCCTAAAACCATCTTTCGATGTATTCTTGGTACTCACCTTCCTTCACTATGTCATACAGATCCCCTTCTTCTAATTGAGCAGTTGTTTGAGCACATGATGGATCTATTAGTTTGCATGTGGAGAACTCTTTAATTTTTGGTTTCTCTCCTTCGGATGTAATCCCCAATGTATCATTTTCTTTTGCAGTCTCACAAATAACATTTTTTTGTAGTTCTTGGGATTTTGGTTCATCTGTTATTTCAGGAGAGGTTGATAAGCTCTCAACTGCTGTCAATATCTTTTCTTCTTGAGAGATCAAGATCCCAATTGTTGCTAGGATTTAAGAAAGTTATCTCATGCTAATGAGCACCTTTGAATCCATTTTGTTGGTTGATAGGTCCTGCTTCACACAATGATTAGTCTCGAGGGTTCTTACAAAACCCAAAAAAAATTTACTTTTATTTTTATATTTTTTCTTTACTTTAGAATCTAATTACAAACCATATCACACACTTGAAAAGAAAAGACCTTATGACAAACATAAACACACCTAAACAAATGAACTGAATGTAATAGATCTGAATGCAACACCTAAGCTTGTTGAATAGATACCACAGTTGCATAAGAGTAAATGGCACAAAAGTAAACTACCTAAATTTGCAAGACACGTATACATGAAATTAAACTGTGGAAAAGTAAACTATCTACATTTGCGAAAGAAAAGTTACATTTAACCATGGGAAAGTAAACTACCTATGTTTGCAAAAAGTACACTTAATACAACTAAATCAAACTTTGCATGAAGTAAACACATTTGTGCAAAAAAGGAACAACAAGGATTTGGGGCGACCCACTAAAGTGGATGTGTCAGGTTGTCACACTATGGAAATTCCGTAGTGAAATCGTCTTTGTGTCTTATCGTTTCCCATCCCCCTTGCTGTGTAATGTAAATGCAACCTATCTACATGTATCTACCTAGACTCCAATCCCTCTAGCACCTATCCGGCAACGACGCCAAAATGTTGGGCAAAATATGCACTATTTAATTCAACATTTAATTTGTCAACCCGAGAAGGGAGCTTGTGAGATGCAAACACTATATGTGTATAATTGAAGGCTTGAACTAACCTAAGCTAACTAAATATGCAGATGCACTAACATGCAACTATATGATTTTAATCTGCATGCATGACTATCATGAGTTAAATGCAAGAATTTAATCTATCTATCAAAACAAGAAATTAACTAAGAACTTGAAAAGTAACTATAAATTCAAATTTAATCTAATATTATATTAATCTATTCTACAAAGAGAGGAAACTAATCAATAACTGAGATCAAACTAGTCTAATGCTATGTTAATCTATTCTATGGAAGGAAATTGCAGATACTAATCTAAAAAGTAGACGCTTGGTCCGAAAGAGATTTAACTAATGAGAGCAAAACTAATTACTCGCAACAAATTATTTGATCTATATTATAAATTGGAGACTATTCCATGTATGCATAAGTAAATTCATGTCTAAGAATGAAAGTGCAAATGATTTATGGAAAGCAATGAACTATTTAATTGCAAATTTGTAGAAAGCAAACCAAGTAACTGTAGATTCGTAGAAAGCAAAGAAATATTATTCTAAAGACCAAGCGTAAATAAATGCGTTGTGAAACAGTAAACTAATCAAAGCAAACTAAACTTGGAGCTTTATAATCTAATATAAAACAATAACAGAAAATATATTCAATCTATAAGCAAACCTACATCATAAAAACAAAATACTTCTACTCTACCTCTTCAGCAAACTATGCCATAAACTAAAGAATCTTAACCAATCATAAATAGATCATGCAACTGATTTTTTGAAAAGTAAACTTACACTAAACTATGTTATGTGAACTTTTCATCATCAAAATGTAAAATACTGAAAACCCATGCATCTAATACTGAAAACAATATAAACCAAAGATATAATTACAAAATATTACAATGATACTAAAGAAAGAAATCAAAAACCACAATAAACCAAAACACAATACATAGGGTGAAAGGAGAAAAATAGGAATAAAACTTTAATAAATGTTTTAAACAATCTAACCTATGATCCTAAAGATGAACATAACCATTACTTAACTACCATAGTTGAAACATAATTAGAAAACTAAAGAAATAGGCTTAAAACATATTGACAACACTAAAGGTTGAATGAAAAACTGTATCACAGGCTTAAACGAAGGTCTGTATGACAGGCCGAACAGGTCGTCTGAATAGACGGTCCGAATGAGAGGCTATATACAGAAAATGATAGAAAAAGACCTAAATGACCTAATTATCAGCTGATTTCGTGCACATGTAAATACAATGCATAAGGATAATAAATAAACCTATTTAATCATAAAATCTGAGAGTAAAATAAACTTAAACAAATTCAAGAACATAAAGAGATCATTGCATATTAATAAATTGAAATGTAAATTGCTTAAACTGATAATTTAGAATAGGAAAGAAATAGATAAAACTTAATCTATTTAATTTGATAAACAACAATCTATTTAACTATCTTGCAAATCGACTATCAATAAACTGGAAATGAGCTGATTAAAAACAAAACTGAAAGCAAATTGTGTGCACGGTTAACTATCTAATTCAGAAATAAAATTGCATTACAAGAATAATAAAACAGACTGTGGGTTAAACTAGCTATAGCAGAAAGATGAAAGAAATAAACAAGAAAATAAACCTTTGGTTGTTGAGGGGCTCTCCTAGCAATAAGAGATGTGAAGCTAAGTCAATCAGTCACCCACAGAAGACGAAAACCATATATCCACAGCTGAAACAAAGATTTTCTATTAAACTGAAGCAAAGATTTACAAAGAGTTTTTCCTCCCTTCTCTTCAAAACCAAAGAGGTATTTATAAGATGATTACAATGGAGATCAGGTCGACCACATCTTGCTAAAAATAGAGGTTCGTCAATGCTGTAACAACTACCCACGAATTCAGAAAACGACCAACCATAATTTCTGGAAAAGTTGGTTTCAAAGAACCACGCTTTTGTCCCAAATGGCTATGAATTTGGAAAACTTTCCACACAATGATTGAAATGGGCATATTCTGCACAAAACCCATGTTCCATAATTTTCAATTCCGCTTTTGTGTGCCCACAAATCAAGCCTGAAAATCAATTGTCTGTTAAAAACACGTGGTCTGCATGGACGTCAGGATGAACGTCTGAATGAGTTGTAGTTCATAAATCCGGATTCTGAGCAGATTTTATGTTGTTTTGTTGGCCACACTAACTGTTGAGTGCTGAGTTGTTGGATTGTGGCTGAGTTCCATTGATTGGGTGTCAGATTCTTGTTCCTTGCCTCCCTCATGTGATGCATGTGTTAATCCTCCACTATGCATGCATTACTTCACAGCCTGCACATAAAAGAAAATCTATTAGTTAACAAAAAACAAAGTATGAAATGGCAATATATTCAATATGAAGTTTTTTAAAACAGATGGTTTTAAAAGGAATACATATATGAACTTTTATCATTTAAATAACCCAATTCAAAAGGAATTAAGGGGTGTTTGGCCACGTTGACATATGATTTAAATAATTAATAAATTATTAAAATTCCATGTCATAATCCATTTTATGTTTTGGTTAACTTGGATATGAGTGGGTTTGAAAAAGTGATTTAAAGTGAAGAGAACTATTTTAATATTTAATTTCATTTTAATATTTTTATTTTATCCTTTGTTTAAATTTAAACCAATGCTTAAAACTTGTCATTACTTTATGGTTTCAATTTGTAAATGCAAGATCGGAAGAAACAGATAAACCAAACTAGTAAACTAACATGCAATCAAATTTAATTCAGAACTCAGGACTGAAAGAAGGGGCTGAATGGAGTGCATAATGCCTTTTATTTGCAAAACACTACATTTAATACATAAAAATAACATATTTGTCTTATTTTACATTTACAAGATTTTAATTAATAAAATAGAGTAAAAGACAACCTTATTGAACATTATTAAATTATGGTAAATAGGTCGGAAATTAATGTAAATAAAGCCATTATAAAAGACAATTTTGAGGCCCAACACTCTGCAAGTTATGAGAACCACTATTTTTGAAGACATCCATGTTTTGATGTCTAGTTTTCCTCAAAGTAGTGCGATAGTTTAGGATTTGATGCTATAACATAACTAGTGATCCTGGAGATGATGATTCGCATGATATACATATTCCTGAATCTGAAGGCAGTCGAGCAAAGGAGGATTAGGCTTATCAAATGATAAATTTATGAAGCCTCTCAAAATAAAGAAGGTGAATACCGGTTCTCCAGAGAACCCAAAATTTGCCAATATTGGGGACTATTGGGATGATGAGACAGTAGGGAAGATTACAGACTTATTGCATGAATTCAAGGATCTATTCCCAACTAAGTTCTCATAAATGAAGGGGATTATTGGTGATCTAGGAGAAATGAAGATTCCCCTAAAGCCCAATGCAAAATCGGTTAAGCAGCGACCATATAGACTAAATCCGAGATATTAGGATAAGCTCAAGATAGAATTAGATAGAATGTTAGACACGGGAATTATAGAACCTATCAAAGAATTGGAATGGATTATTCCTATGGTTTCTTAAGACAATCAAACTGGTAGAGACTGTATTTGTTTTGACCTATGGAAACTAAATGATGCATGCATGCATGGTTTATTAGCTACCACATTCAAAGATGAAGTATTGGAGAGCGTAAGAGGGAAATAAGTGTACTTGTTTACTAATGGATTCTCTGGATACCATCAAATAAGAATTGCAAAAGAATATCGGTACAAGACATCCTTTGCGACAGAATGGGGTTGCTTCCAATATACGGTAATGTCATCTAGACTCAAGAATTCCCTTGTTATTTTTTCTAGAATAGTGGTAGCTGCTTTTAAAGATTTTATCCATAAATTTATTGAAGTATACTTTAATGATTGGACGGTCTATGGGATAGTTAAAAATCATATTGATAATCTTAGAATGATGTTGGATCAGTGTAGACAGTTCCATATTTCACTTAATTTGAAGAAGTGTATTTTTGTGCTCCTTTTGGTATTTTGTTGGGTCATGTGGTATGTCGTGATGAAATATTGATGGACCCTGCTAATATTGAAATTATTGTCGACCTACCACCACCCACATCAGTTTAATAGTTAATAACTACCTTGGGGAATATAGGATATTACATAAAATTTATCCAGGGTTATGCCAAGGTCACAACTCCAATGGAAAAAATATTGAAGAAAGACAGTAAATTCCAATAGAATGAGCAATGTTAAAAGACTCTGGGTATTCTCAAAGTTAATATGTTCTCAAATCCTATATTGGTATTTCTATACTGGAAAAAAGAATTCCATGTATATGTCGACGCATCATATGTCGCGCTCAACGTCGTAATTACGAAGCCATGTGAGGGTTCTCTTTATCACCCCATTGCATTTGCTAGTAGAAAATCATTGACATCAAAAATGAACTATATCACTATTCCAAGAATTTGATTTTGACATTATTGTCAAGCCATGTCGAATGAATTTAGGACCTGGCCATCTATCAATATTAGAAAGTGGAGAACAACCTACTAGTCTAGATGATAATATTCCCGACGCACAATTGTTTGAATTCAAAATGATTGATGATCACTACAAAGACATTGTACATCTATTAACTATAAGATCTGCACCAAAAGTATTTAGTAAGAAGAAACTAGCTGTAAAATATGTAGATTTCCAACTAATTATTGGGTAGTTATATAATATGGGACCATATGAAATACTTTTTCCTTGTGTCTTGGAACATGAGTGGACAATGGTGTTGAATTAAGCACATGCTAGTGTCGCAGGAGGCCACTACGCAAGAAAAGCGACAGTGCACTAGATTTTATAGGAAGGATTATGGTGGCCTGCTCTTTATGCAAATGCTAGAGACTATTGTCACAAATGTGGTAGTTGTCAATGAACTATAAAACTGTCACAACGAGATGAAATGTCGCTAGTACCACAAGTAAATTTGCAGGAATTTGATAAATGGGTTGTTTACTTTGTGAGTCCCATTAACCCACCAAGAAAATGAATGGGTGCACGATATATAATCATTGCAACAGACTACTTAACCAAGTGGGTCAAATAAGCACCAGTTAGATATTATACTGCTGCAAGATTTCTATTTAACCATGTAGTGACCAAATTTGGATTCCTAGAAACTATGATAAGTGACTAAGGTACACATTTTGTGAATCAACTAATTGAAAAATTAACTGAGGAATTTTAGATTTAGCACCGAAAAACAATTCCATATCACCCACAAGCAAATGATGTTGTCAAAGTGTTTAATAAGATCTTAGAGAATGCACTGACTAAGATCTACAATGTTCATAGGGATGATTGGGATCATAAGATGCATGTAGTATTATGGGCTTATTGCACAACATGCAAAATGTTGACAGGAAAAACTCCATTCAGATTGATTTATGGACAAGAGGTTGCCATGCAAGTAGAATATATTGTACCTAGTCTCAAATAGATGTGATTACTGAGATGAAAGATGTTTGTGCAGCAGAAGAAAGATTGTCACAATGGGTATAGTTACAAGAAATCGCTTTATCGCAAATTATCATCATCTTGTCGAGAAGAAATGACAGAAGGCTTGGCATGTCCTCCATATCAAGTTCAAGCAATTTCATATAGGTGATTCCATCCTCCTATATCATAGTAAATTTTTTAAACATCCCAGAAAACTCTGAATATAGTTGTTGGGACCATATGTTGTCATTTGTATCACTGATGGTGGTGCGACTAGTTTTTATAGCTCAAAATGGCACTTCTCGGTATGAGTGATGACACAAAATATGGCATCAAACAAAAGGACTTAATGGATAGAAGAGTCGTAACATTATAAGAGGTATGGACCCTAAATACAAAATATTTACTCCAATATCAACAAATTTGGATTATGAGTCTAACTTGAATATGTGACTTTCCTCTTGTACGCGAGTTGCACACATGCAACCTGCATATTGATCCCAAAAGTTGAATACACAAATTTACTCAAGGAAACCCGCGTACCAAATGAAATTTTCCTTCTTGTAACCTGTGTATTCCATTAAAGCACATTAAAAATAAAAATTAAACTAATCACGATGAAGTTGGGCCATTTTGACAACTACCCCACTTCCTCTGACCACCCTAAACTTGTAACTCCTCCTCCTAATGAACTATAAAAAGAGGAGAGGCGCTAGAGGAGAGGGGGGGTTTTGGAAGACAAATTTATGCTAGAGGATTTCTTTTGGAGAAGAGAAGCAAGAGGGATCAAATATAGGTTTCAAGGATGCTTGAGCAGACTGAGGTATTTGTAATTGTTACATACACTTCATGAATAATTAAAGTAGTTTCCTTCCATATCTATTGTAATGTATGTTTCAAGTCTTTATGGAAATTATCTAGATTTTGATTTGGATTTAGGTTGCAGTCATTATATATGTTCATATTTCATATTTTATAGCGGTCAAAGGTGCTTTGAGGAAGGTTATTTCTTTGTTGCATGTATTGGAGCAAAGGAGCAAAGGAGAATTTGGAGAGAATATCAAACTAGGATCAACCTTCATAATAAGGTGCATCCTCTCTTGCACCAAGCTTTTGCTTTAATATATGCTTGTATAATCTCATCTGCCAATCAATAAAACAATTATTATTTGGTGGCCTCAAACCCCATCCATAATATGAATTCCCTAACAACAGAACTAGCGAATTTGTTTGAGATGTTTCTTTGTTTTGGTGTCTCTTTGTTTTAAGTTTTCTTCTATTTTGTCAATTCAGGTCCTTTGTGTGGCTTGCAAAAGTAGTATTCAGTCATTCCTATTTTAATCCTTAGGTTCCTGATTCTACTCTTTTTTCTTTTTTGAAAATTTGTGAAGAATCTGCGGGTACTGAGTACTTGCAATCATGTATTCCCTAAAAATACGTGATGTTTACACCATATAATCGTGTACCATACGTGGCCTGCTCACTGCACAGTCACATATTTCCTGTAGGTATATGTTTGAAAGATAGGGTTCAGTCTTTCTAAGTATGCTTTTTAAATGTCTGGATTCTTCTAGACTTCACCTAGAGTTTTCATTGTTCTGTAACTTGTTTTAAGTCTATTTACTGGAATTGTGAGCCTCCTTCAGTAGGTTGGTTTGAATCTTTGTGGAAGACTTGCTAGGTCTCTCCGATTGGTTTTTTCTTAAACTAAGAGTAGGTATTGTCTGTGTATTTCATTGTCTAATGATTTTATATCCCCCTTACAGTCTGGCTTCCTTTTAAGTTAACTTGATTGCTTCTTTATCAAGCTTGGAACAACATTGTATTAATATAGGCTTCTAGTAGTTTGTACAATTAGGGTATTGTCAAACTTCTCGTGGTCTCAGAGGTTTGTTTTTATGAGATCCTAGGGTCGAGCCTTGTTTATGCAAATCCTCATAGTTTTAACTTACATTTGTGTATATAATTCTACATTTTTTTCATTTCATTTTTTAAAAGAAAAATAAAAAACAAAGCAATTAGGCATATTAAGCTTAGGTAGTTGCACTGTTCTTTCAATTTTCAAAAAGAAAATAAAAATATAGTTTTATTTCCAAAGTTAATTAGGCAGCTTTCATTAGTTTTGCAAAAAGGAAAATATAAGTGGTAAATTCAAATTGAAACATTTTATAAGTGGCAAATTCATTTTCACTTTATGATTGAGTCAAAACACCATAAGTTTCACGATCGTTATCCTAGGTAAATAACAACCTTAAAAAGAACACTTGTAACTTAAAATTGATTAGTAACATTTTATTTTTAGGGACAACACTCACTAGCTTAGGCTCAGGGTTTTGTATTAGGGTTATCTTTAACTATCCAAAACCGTTTAAAATCAGACATAGTGGTCTTTCACTTAGGAAATCCATTTTTACAAGGAAGTGAACTCGAAATATCCTCTAACACTGGAGTCACGCATGAGGTCATGCAAAGATTTGGTTGTGGAGATACCCCTCCAACACTCAATTTAGCATACACTAGAATTTTTGTGCCTTTATGGATTCACTCAGTACAACCCTTGGCCCCAGGTGGTGCGGTGTTATTTGAGTTGCAGGATTTGTTACACTTCCCATGCACACCAGTTGGACTGACGAGTGTTCCGTCAAACCTTCGTTGTATATTTGGTAGCCTTAGTATCTTGACCTAGTATTCCTACACAAGTGACGATGGAAGGATATTTCCACTGTACCTAGGAAAGACGTGGGGGAAACCTTGTGCAATAATTTGGAAAAACGGTTGGTGATTCAAATGCATGCCCCAAAAAAATTGTATTGGGACCCTGGGTAACTGTTCTTCGACCCTTCACTAGTTTGTTCTGGGTCCTCATCATTCCAAAATTTCCTTTGGAAGGTAGCTTCATTTACTTGGTTTGATACTTAGTAAATTTTCTAGTGGTGTGTTGTTTGGTTTACATGTGTTATAGGTTGGCCTCTAGGTGTGTGTAATCAAAATCTCTAGCTGTGGAGGATCAAGCTCTTCGTAGGTTGAGAAGGTTTCAAAATATTCCCCCACTTACAACTGTGAATCCCCATCGCCACCTCTAAGGCAGAGAATTAACACAAGTGGTTCATTTGAATCAACTAGTATGAGTGAAAATCTAGGAGAACGTGAACTAAGATATATTCATCCTAACCCTCTGTCATTAGAGATTGAATATTTGCAAGCCGGGGAGTTTGCAAGGAATTATAACTCACCTCTCACTGATTTAGGAGATCCATTGCTTGTACAAATTTGAGCGTTCAATCAACTTGGGCTTGGTGTCCCTCTAGGTGTCGTGATGTCAAGTTCGGGAGAATGATCAAGGGATATGCATAACTTTACCTCTGCTATGTTAGTCGATGGAGTATCTTCTCCTCATGTTAGTACATAGATATATAACACACATGTGCCACCAGTGATGTCATTAAATTTTACCTATTCAACTCCTGCTTCACTGATTACTAGAGTCATTAGTACTCCAATACCCATGATTCCTACCACTGGTTTGTATAATGTAGTAGTCAATGGGATACCCAGTGTACCCTTCATATCCTCTCCTCTATTTCACAAAATTTCATAACAACCCTAGTAGTTCCACTTCTTTTTTCAAAGGGTATCCTTGGTATGGTGGGAATATCCCTCCATCCTCTACTTTTGTATGTCATGTACCTACTTATTCGGGTGTATCCTTGGGAAGTCAGAATCCCTTTTCAGGATTCAACTTTCAAACTTCTGGAGAAAAAGAAAGTGAAGTTTCCTTTTAAAATTTTTCAAGGAAACCACCTAACTTAGCAATGTGCCCTTATGGAGCAATCTCAGAAGTTGTTGAAGCAACGACATGTCGTCCTCAAGGATCCTTTCCCACATGGATAAAATGAAACTTTGAGCAATCCTAAGAACACTAGGGGCACTCAAAATGCTTCCTCTATTGATCAAATGCATATTAATATGGTTCAACCCCATGCTTTATTTCAAAACAGATCTAAAAACTATGAGCCCAAGTCATCATAGAAATATAAACAACCTACTGCAGCTCTAACCCCACTTTCTATTGAAAAATCGGTTGATCCTATGTCAAAGATATCAAAAGGTGTCTTCAAGAATATATTTTAGAACCCTAATAGAAGGGATTCTCCCAACTACTAGGTTGTGGAGAACTTGGCCCAGACTCCTTGTGCTATGTTCACTTTAGAAGTGTTACAAAGTTATCCTTCACAGCGTAAAGCACTTCCGGAAGCTATATGAATTTTAAATTCTGTAGGATTAATGACCAAGTTTGACTTATCTAATGTCAAACCCCATCTTCCTTACCACGTCGCCTTTCAAAAACTCTATATATTTCTCAAGTCATGATTGTATGGTAAATCTATAAATTTCCATACTTAGCAAGTTAGAGCGCTTATATTGTACTTTCAATTTTTCTAACATAATAGTTGATCTATAGCTTATAATATCAATGCTTAAACCAAAAGTGGGAAATTTTTTATCCCCATTTGAAGAGTTATTTATTGATACTTTCAACTAGTTCAATAGTTATAATTCAAAGTCAATGATATTGATTATTAATTAAAATCTAATATTTGACTCAAAGAGATGAAGTTGAGAATTTTGAAAGTATATAGGAGATGAAAGGTGTCAAAGGTATGTCATAATTAATAAGGATTTTTTCAAGAGTATTCTCCCACTATTATATATGAAATTTTTGGTTGTGGGCTATCCTCTCTTCTCCTAGATCTCTTGGCACTTGTGGATGTAAATATGTTAACTGGTGGACTATTCTCCTGGTATGGTGTAAAGGAGTAATCTATGGAGTAGTTATGGATGCTTTAATCAATCTAATGAATTCTTTGTAAAATCTAGCTTCTATAAAACCTACATTAAGAAGGAGAGATTAACTCCGCGAAAAACATTTTCCATGTCGAACTTTATCACCATACATTTTTCTTTTCAGGTTTTGGTGGAGTGTATCGCTTATTGAACCAGGATGACATTTCCATGAATATACCTTGGTTTGGAGAAATGATTTTATGAATATCTTTTTATTCTATTTGCTATAATTTTAGTCAACATTTTATATGTTTCATTGTAGAGAGAGATCAGTTTGAATATGGAAAAGGATGAGGACCTCACTTCATTTGTAACTAGGGATATAAAATAGGAGTTAGTGTTGCCTCCTATTTTTTCCTTATTCCAAGTTCCTACCAACATTTTGCATATATCTTTTTTAATTGATGATGAATATGATGATGATGGTTAACGTCCACTGAGACAAAACTTTGGTCTATCGGACCTAAAGAAACCAATTAATTAGTTTGTTTTAAAATTGTATTCCTATGATCAAAGAGCTTGGTGAGAAGCATCCCGAGCTCACTATAATTTTGACAAGTTAAAAGGATAGGAAGGTCGGTATTGCAATAAAGATTATGAAATTCATATCTAATGTGGGTGTACACAGGGCACTTTAAGATGAAGTGATTTTCATTTTCAATGTTCCTATTCTCACAGAGATGGCAGATCCTTTCCACCCATGGTGTTTTAGGAACTGTCCAAGGACCTGTTTCACTATGGAGCTCATGAGAGTTCATTCTTATCTTGTATTTATTAATTTGTTTCTTTGAAGTGGTTAAAAAATAAAGATACTTTTGATTTTCTAGAGTAGGGTTGATGACCTCCTTATAATATCTTAATTTTCTTATCCTCTAAATATTTCTCACACCACAGTTTCTCTTTAAACTTAGAAGTAACAATATTTTTAATGTTATTAATATTTTGCACTACAATATTTTCATCGATCTCCCAGTGGTTTAACCAATAGCTCCAATATATTCCATCTATTCCACATAAACTGAATAGTGAAACCATCTGGTCCAAGAGCTCTGTCAGATTCTAGACCCCAGATTTCCTCAATAACCTTAGATTCTTCTATACTCCTATTTAGAATGTTATTGTCCTCCCAATTTATAAGAGTAATTATGTTTGCAAGAATCTTTCGAGTTATCCATTCTTCTTCCAGGTTCTCTTCAATATACCACTCTTTAAAATGGCTATATGCTTATTCCCTAATGTCTTCCAAGTTCTCTTCAATATACAACTTTGTAAAATGGATATATGCTTCTTCTCTAATTTCTTCCAGGTCTCTTACTCGCTCCCATATTTAATTTTTTATTTATTGAATCCTATTATTTCGGGCTCTAGATTTAGATTGTTTATGAAAATGTGAAGTATTTTTGTCTCCCAATTTTCACCATAGACTTCTTGAATTTAGTCTCAAGTGCTCTTCTTCAACCCAGTTGTACTTGTGGAGTTATGTCGTTAGTTTTCGTTCATCCATTAGATATTTGGGTGCAGGATATTATTTCTCCATTTTTTCATAGACCTTATATAGCTTCCCATTTATTTTTTCTCTCTTGATCCCAGGGTGTGTGTAATGTTCCTTTTTCCAACTCTTCAGGTTCCTTTTCATTCTTCAAAGTTTATCTTCCCACATGAAGGAGGAAAAACCTCTTAGTTTCTTTGTCTATGTTTCTCTTATTATTTCTATGAATTCCTCCTCTTGAAGCCATAAGGGATCAAATCTAAAAGGTTTAGGCCATTGTTCTCATCCTCAATAAATCTTAGCATGATTGGATTGTGGTCAAAGACTATTTATGGCACTAGACTGGAACCGTAATTCTCAAGTTGTCTAGCAGGATATCATTGTGTGCTAGAAATATTTCTAACTTGGCAGAGATATGGTCGGGTCCATCCCTTCTATTCATCTAGGTGTATTTCCCTCTTTTAGGTGCTATATATAATAGATCATATTCCGATATGAGATCCTCCATGAGCTCTCTACATGGATCTCTTACAGTATTGCCTCCTTTTCTTTACCCGGAGTTGAGAATTGTATTTAAGTCTCCCCTTACTATATTATTTGAATGTTGTCCATAATCCTTCCTCTCTATTAAAATTTTCCATATTTTTTTATTATTATTTATGTGTTGATTGGGCGAGTAGACATTACGAATATTGAAATGCTTACTTATCTCTTCCAAGCAGTAAAGTGAATATTAACCAATGTTGCTCTGAATGGACGTGTAGTAACTCTAAGGAACTGTCGACCCATAGAGTGAAAATCCCTCCTGAAGCTCCCCTAGATCCTATGGCCTTGGCTTTGCTCCTTTTAAAAAAAATTGAATTTCCTTCGACCATGTTGTCTTCTTCAAGTTTAGTCTCTCGAATCATAAGGATTGATGGTTTTTATGTCTAAATTAAATATCATATTGTTTCCTTCTTGTACTTACTTCCCAATCCTCTGTAGTTCCAAGATACTATGAGCATTATTACCTTGTGTATGGGTGTTGTTTCATCATCTATTCTCCCATATCTTGGGTATTCCCGCACTTTCTAGAGTGATCACTTTCCCACTTCCTTTTATTGCACTCATGAAGTTTTGTTGTAGTCCTAGGGATAATTCCCTTGATGTTGGTTTTTCCCTTTTTTTTCTTTATGGATGGCCATTATACCTTTTTTTTCAGTTCCTCTTCTGATCCCTCTTTTTCTTCATGTTGTTGAGATTTCCTTAAAGGTTGTTACTCTACTCATATTGGGTCTATCCTCCTTTCTCCTTTTGACTTTGGACTCTCTACTGATCTTTCTAGGTCTTCCTTGGCTTCTTCTTCCTCGTTTTCTCTCTCATGTATTTTTGTTGGTTGATCCAATTATTCGTCCTGTATCTATGGGGTGTTCTGTTGGAGACATTTACCACCATACACACTCTTTTGGTCAAATTATCCTAGTTAAACCACTATCCTAAGTATAATTGGCATTAATTGACATCAGTGGAGCATTAATTTCCATCATCTAGTCACACCCACGCCTACTTACAGTCAAGGAGGCTAACTGGAGCACTCTGAGGGTGATATGAGTGATATTAATGCACCTAATTGCTAACTAGTGGTTACAATCAGTTCAACTAGTCAGTTAAGGTGCCTCCTCTCATTAAATATATTATTTAATGATTATTTATTATTACTTAATGATCTAGAGTCAACAGGGTGCCTCCACCAACTTCTGATGATCAGTTCAGCTTCAGTTAACCTCATCGATGTTCATTGAATTCATGGAGCACTAGCACTTGATGGTTGGCTTTCTATGACATGTGTTTGATCTCCTTCAGTTGAGAGTCAGTCATTTATTGCACTCTGACTTTATTTAGGGTTTGGTGAGTCAATTAGGGTTTTGGTAAAGTGGTTAACGGAGTGTGAACCAATGGTTTAGAGTCAGTTAAGCTAGACTCATTCACTAAATTCGAATTGTATCCTTAGGTATTCGAATTCCTCATGGATTCAAACTATTGCTTGACATTGGTATTGTAACCATTCATTGATTATTAAATATACAGAGAGGAAACCAATTCTGGTTCCAATTAACACCAATTCATGAGTATTTGTTGATTATTCTTTGATGAGATTGATTCTTTGTTCCTAGATCAATGTGCAATATTAATATTGTATCAGAGCATACGATGGGACAAATATCTATCTCTAAAAAACAAGCTTTTTAATAGATTTCTCCATGAAATTTGAGCAATAGCTCAAAAATCCAACACTGCACCATAAGCCAAGGCTTACCACTCAATATCCCGAGTAAAGAACTTGTTGATCAAGCTTTCCTGATTGACTATGCTGGGTGTGATGAAAGCCTATAATGTGCAGGATGTCTGACCTTATGGTGCCCCTTTTGTTTTGATTTTCAGGTTTAACAGGTACAACTTCGAATGGACTCATCAAGCCCTCTTCTCACCCCATTCACAAGCTATTCGGAATGGAAGTTGAAGATGATTGCATCTCTA
This sequence comes from Pseudotsuga menziesii, assembly GCA_001517045.1. Classification (NCBI taxonomy): domain Eukaryota; kingdom Viridiplantae; phylum Streptophyta; class Pinopsida; order Pinales; family Pinaceae; genus Pseudotsuga; species Pseudotsuga menziesii. Next base: position 471,603 of record LPNX011114249.1, read on the forward strand.
AAGAGATGAGGTGTCTATTGGACTTGGAAAAGAGTCTTATGAGAATGAGAATGACTATCTAAATGATAGTGATAGAGATTTTGGAGCAATAGGTCTGGCCCTTTCTCCTAGCTTGTACTACCTTATTGGTTCTGTTGAATAAACAAAGGAAGTCTGGACAAAATTGGACAGAACCTTTGGCAAGCACAATGAGGATCATAATAGTAATTTGGATATCACAGCCAGCACCACAGGAGTTCTTTACTCAAAAGTCTCGGCCTCTACTCTCTTTGATGAAGTTGTTCAAGATGAAGATGAAGCAGAATCTTCTACACATTCAATTCGAATTGAATAAGGTCTCCATGTAGTGACTCCTTCTCCTGATGCTCCGGAAGTTCATGAGATCTCTGATATCTCATCTTCTCATATTGATGAAATAGAAGAAGACATTCGAATCTCTGATATTGAAGAAAAACACTGCTGCACTTCCATGCAAACATTCACCGGTGATTTTCCTTTGAATTCTGTGCAAAATTCACCAGTAATTTCTTCCGAAAGTGAAGAGAATTTTGATTTTTCTCCCTCTAATGTTGATTCTAGTGTGCAAACATGTAAAAAATTGGATATTTTGGAAAAAATATCAGATTATAAGAGTGACACATTCTCCCCCCATGATCTAGATCTTCCAGCAAAATCCTGCAGGATTGCATGCACCAAAATTTAGAATTTTGAAGAAAAAGACAACTGTGCATCCATCCTCTCGGTTGACCATAATTTTGGATCTGATATGAACCTTATTGGATATGATATGATCTTATTTGGATATGATCTGATATTTCTTGGTTCAAAATTTCAGGTTCATAAACCTTCAGTATTGCTTGTAGCTGTTCTCATCAATGGTGTGAAGAAACAAGTACCACAAGTCTCCTACAAAATTGCTGCTGGGGATTTGATTTCATTTCACAGTTTTGGATCTGTTGTGAACTTCTTTAGATATGATTTACATTCTGATATGATATCATTTTTTTCATATTTTAAAATCCAAGAGCTTTCAGTCATGCTTGTAGCTGCTCTCACCAATTCTGGTGTGAAAAATCAAGTACCGCAGTTCTTCTTCAATTTTGATGCTGGGGATTTTGATGTTAGTTTCCTCTTATGAGGTTTATGATATTTTATTTTTTGATTCATTAGATATTTCAGAATCTATATCATATTATGGAGCTCAAGCATTCGCTCTCCAGAGTCCCAGGGATTCTCTACCTTTGGTCACATGCTCATCTCCTCATAGAACAAGTAAAGAGGAAGACACTCTGCATCTGCTTGGACACTTGCTCCTAAAAATTGGGGATGATTTTACCACTCATGGTTTGCTATTCAAGGCTGCAACATATCATTTTCTTGATTGTTCCACACATGGTTCGAATCCTCAAGAACCTTTGCTCTCTCTTCAGATGATTTCAGTTGCTCTACATGGGTCCAGTTTTCACCGTGCAACTGTTTATATTTTTTATTTAGTTGAGTGCATTGTTATTATTCCAAAGTGGAAGATTCCTCCAGACATATTCATTTAGTTTGGATTCATAGTTTCACATGCACAGTCTCAGGATACTGCTGCATAGAAGAACCAATTCTTGATTTACTGCTTAGTTTGAGGGGGGGTATTTTTCCCATGAGGTTTTCCCCATTTCCTTGGTTATATTAAGCAGTTAATTTATTGTACAGGGTGAACTATGGCCTTAGTTTTCGAAGCCCTAGCATTTTTATGCATTTATGTTTTCTAACTCTTCCTGAGTATAGCTTAAGGGGGGGTGTTGGAGACATTTACCACAATACACACTCTTTTGGTCAAATTGGCCTAGTTAAACCACTATCCTAAGTATAATTGACATTAATTGACATCAGTGGAGCATTAATTTCCATCATCCAGTCACACCCATGCCTACCTACAGTCAAGGAGGCTAACTGGAGCACTCCAGGGGTGATCTAAGTGATATTAATGCACCTAATTGCTAATTGGTGGTTACAATCAGTTCAACCAGTTAGTTAAGGCGCCTCCTCTCATTAAATATATTTTTTAATGATTATTTATTATTATGTAATGATCTGGAGTCAACAGGGCGCCTCCACCAACTTCTGATGATCAGTTCAGCTTCAGTTAACCTCATCAGTGTTCATTGAAGTCATGGAGCACTAGCACTTGATGGTTGGCTTGCTATGACATGTGTTTGATCTCCTTTAGTTGAGATTCAATCATTTATTGCACTCCAACTTCAGTTAGGGTTTGGTGAGTCAATTAGGGTTTTGTTCAAGTGGTTAACGGAGTGTGAACCAATGGTTTAGAGTCAGTTAAGCTAGACTCACTCACTGAATTCAAATTGTCTCCTTAGGTATTCGAATTCCTCATGGATTCAAGCTATTGCTTGACATCGGTATCGTAACCATTCATTGATTATTAAATATACAGAGAGAAAACCAATTCCGGTTCCGATTAACACCATTTCATGAGTATTTGTTGATTATTCTTTGATGAGATTGATTCTTTGTTCCTAGATCAATGTGCAAGATTAATCTGTTCATTTTTCTTTCCTCCCCATCCTGGGAAACATTTTACTATAAATATATAACGGTAAGGGTGTCTCCATCAATTTAATGATCCTCTTCATCCACAAGTGTAGTAAATTTATTAGAATTTTCTTCCCTTTTGGCTATGTTGATTTCTTTATTTTCCTTGGGAGGAGGTTTGTTTTGGGCTTTAGAATTTCCTGAGTTTTTCTTGGAAGTATGTCATTGTCAATATTTGCCATCCCCTTATGTGTCTTATTGCAACTCGCAATATTTGGAAAAATGCACATATTCATGACAACTTTGGTATTTAAATGACAATTGCTCATAGTCTAGTATCTTATTATTGGACCAACTATCTAGCTTCAAGGTTATGGCCTCAGACAATCCTTTCTATACATCCACTTTGACATAGAACCATGCACAAGAAAATATCCATCCTTTTGGTTCTTCTTTGTCAATATATTTCCATAGGGAATTTATGATGGTTTCCACAGAGTCATCCCCCCAACAACATGAAGGCAGATGGGGTAGACGGACCCGCACTAGGACACAATATGGGGCATCCTCCTTTAGATTAAAATATAGAGTACATATGTTGAGGTAGAAACCTCTTGATTTTAGGAAGTATGGGCCACTTTTTAAGATCATATCTCTATCTATTTTTCTTCAAAGAGAAAAGCAAAAAAACCTCTACCATGGGAATAGATCAAAATGCTACCTTTGATGAGTGGATGCCAAGATTTGTACACCCATGCCTCCATCACTTTTAGGGAAGGCCACATTCCATTGAAATGGTATATCAATCCACATTCTAATAAAGTGATTGCTTTGAGTCTTGAAGCAACCAAGGGAAGAATTAAGTTGGGATTGGAAACCATTTTTTTAGAAAACTTGGAAGGGAATTCTCTATTATTTGATTCCCCTACCACCACCACCAATTCCTGGAAAGCAACAAATTTTGGAGATGGAGGGGGAGGAGTCACCTCCGTCTCCATGACAAAATAGTAGGAGTCTATGGACCAGTTAGAAACCTAGTAGAGCAATGCAGTTAGTACACATATTTCATATCAACAAATGTTCAGGTACACAGGGTACTCCCAAAAGACCGAACACCAAGATCAGCGACTCACACAAACATATCACAGATCAACACACCGATATTTTGACGTGGTTAAAACCCTCGAGAGGGAAACAGTCCACGGCCCCGGACAAATAGCTACTTGGAGCAATTTATTATGCAAAAGAAAGAAAGTTACAAATGCACTTTTCATAATCGATCAACTAACAAAGGACCCTCCATTCTCTTTAAATAGAGATCATGGACCAATCGGGTGTTAAGCCATGGATCAATGGTAGATAAGATCTAAGAGAATTTGAACCGTCAAATCACTTTATGTCTAGAACATAGCGTGACCATCGGATTAGAATATTTAAAAATGCATACTAATTCATACTAAAGAAACACACTTTACCTAATGAATATATTACACAAGTTGATCTTAACTAACTCCTAAGTGTCTAAATATCCTAACATCCCCCCTTAAAAACAACTTGGGATAGGATTGAAGTATCTACAAAAGTGAAACTATTAGGAGAAGGAAGGAGGCATTAGAGCCTATCCCCCCTTAATGACACATTCCTGAACTTCTAACATAGATCAAAGTTTAGAAAACTTCGCTTCTGTAAGAGACTTGGTGAAGATGTCTGCAACTTGATCATCTGTAGGGAAATAGAGCACTTCAAGAACACGATCATGAACAAGATTTCTGATGAAGTGCATATGTAGCTCAATGTGTTTGTTGTGTTGATGTAGAACTGTATCTTTGGCAAGCTTGATGGCACTTTGACTGTCGCACCAAAGTGGAGTAGGTTGTTGCTACTTGAATCCAAACTTTGATAGGATCTGTCGAAGCCATAAAGCTTCCTGACTGGCATTAATTGTGGCTTGATATTCTGCTTCTACTGAAGAAAGAGCAAGAGCTTAATGTTTCTTACAATCCTAGGTGACAAGTCCAAATCCCAGACTAAAAACATCACCTGCAGTAGAATTTAGATCATCAAGATCGTCGACCCAATATGAATCAGTGAAACCATCCAACAAAGATGTCCCCCATGTACTGTAATGAATCCCAAACTGAATTGTACCTCAAATATATCGAAGTATTATTTTTTATTCTTTTTAGTGACTTTCATGAGGTGTTTGCATATAATGAACAACACAACCAACAGTAAAGGAAAGGTTGGGAAGGGAATGAGTCAAGTATAAGAGACTACCAACAAGTTGATGATACAAGGTGGCATCTACTTCAGGGGAAGTACAAGTGGCAGAAAGTTTGACTCCAAACTGGAAGGGAGAAGGGGATGGTTTACAATCTTCCATGTGAAAGCGACGAAGAAGGTCACAAGCATACTTAGACTGGGAAAGAAATATTCCTTCTTTGGTTTGCAAGACTTGGAGACCAAGAAAATAATGCAAATGTCCTAAGTCTGGAATTTCAAAATTTTGCTTAAGACTGGATTTCACATGGGTTAAAAGTTTTGGGTCACTACTAGTAAGGATAAGATCATCAACATAAAGAACAAGTATGATGAGATGGTTTCCTACTTTCTTGGTATATACATTGGGGTCAGAATGGCATCTAGAAAAACCAGTGTCAAGGAGAAAGCTATCCATTTTGGCATACCAAGCTCTAGGAGCTTGCTTAAGGCCATATAAGGATTTCTTAAGGTGACAGACAAGGCTAGAGTTATCCTGAACATATCCAGGAGGTTGTTCCATGTAAATTTCCTCTTGTAAATCACCATGTAAGAATGCAGAATTGACACCCATTTGATGGACTTCCCAGTTATGTAAGGCTGCAAGGGAAAGAACAAGGCGGATGGAGTTCATTTTTGAAACAGGGACAAAGGTTTCATTGTAGTCAATCCCTTCAACTTGGGAAAAACCTTTGGCAACTAACCTTTCCTTAAGTCTTTCAACACTTCCATCTGATGTCTACTTAGTTCTATAGAACCATTTACATTTGACAAGTTTTCTTCCTTTTGGAAGATGTACAAGATCCCAAGTATCGTTCTCCATTAAATAACGATATTCTTCATCCATAGTTGCATCCCAATATGGATTTCTTGAAGCTTCTACAAAAGTTTCTAGATCATGATTCTTGAAAACTTGAGCCAAAAGATAAGAGGATCGCTGAAACTGAGAACGTGTTCGACGTTGATCTCTAGGATCACCAGCAAGATCACCAACTGCTTCACATGTTGAACGGACCCATCGAGGAAGCATTGGTGCTAGTGCAACTGGAGGAACATGAGAAGGAGGAGGTGTATTTTCATCCTCATTGACATCATCAGAAACTGGAGTTGGAAATATATCAAGGAAGTTGGAAGGAGAATGTGGCTGAAAAAGTCTATAACCTTTTACATCTTCATAAAATCCAACAAATGTGCACTTTTCACTTTTAGGCTGCAATGATTTCCATTTTTCATCTGAAATGTCAGCCCATGCTTCACTACCAAACACACAGAAGTGACTTACATCTGGTTTAATTTTACTCCAAATTTTTTTTCCATGTTATACCTTGTAAAACTTTAGTGGGTGTGCAATTAACTATGTAATTTGCACAATTTATGGCCTCGGCCCAAAATTGAAGACTTAGTCCCTTAGATTGGATCATACAATTAGCCATTTCTTTTAAAGTGTGGTTCTTCCATTCAGCTACACCATTTTGTTGTGGTGTATATGGAACAATGTGTTGTTGTTGGATTCCTTGTTCAGTGCAGAAAGTAGTGAACTTTTTGTTAACATATTCTCCTTCATTGTCAGATCTTAACTTAATAATTTGATGACCAAATTTTTTTTAAACAAGGGCCTTGTAGGCCAAGAACATGTTAAATACTTCGCTCTTGAGTTCTAGGAAATAAACCCAAGTGTGTATGCAGTAGTCATCAATGAAAGTTAAGAAATATTTGAAACCAAAAAAGGAAGCAAATGGAAGAGGACCACACAAGTCACTATGCACAAGATCCAAGGGAGCCGAGGTGTACCAAGAGGCATGTTTGTCGAAACTGTCTTGATGATGTTTTTTGAGTACACGACTGGAACAAACACCATCCTTGCAAGATACCATCGAAAGACCTGTCACTATATTGTATTTACATAGTTGTTGCAATGAGCGATAATTCAAGTGACCAAATCGCTCATGCCAAAGATTTCCCAAGTTATCACTATGAGAAACAAAAACTGAAGGAAAAGGTGATGACCCAAAATTGTTAAATTTGTACAACCTTGTAATATCATCAACAATTCTGGTAGTAAGGACATTTTGAGGATCTTTAAATTCCTTGATTACAACTTGGTGAGGTGTAAACGTCACAGTTTTACCTTCACCTGAATGAGTGATTTGATAAACTAACAACAAATTGCAGAAAATTCTTGGAACACATAGTACATCACTAAAATGACCATTTTCTATTGGAACTGTTCCAGATCCTACAACACTTAGAGATCTATCATCACCAACAAATATTTGTTTGGTGTTACATTCATGTATAGTAGAAAAGATGGCTTGATCCTTAGCCATATGATAAGATTCTCCATAATCAATGAGCCATTCATTTGAAGTAGAAGAAGAAGATGTAGTATAAGAATAACCAGAAGCAAAAAGTGCATGTCCATGAGAGGTAGATTCTGAATATGAATCTAGGCTAATGTGGTGCTTCTTCATTGCTCCTTCCAAGGCTGCCATCTTCTTAAAACACTTAGATTCATCATGATTATCTTTTCCACAAATTTTGCAATTACGCTCAGTCTTCTTTCCTTTTGGCTTGGATCCTTTGTCATTTTTTAAATAAGGAGCTGACTGAGAGGGTTTGGGACCCTTGTTTGGCTTATTGTTGTGAAAATTTTGTTTCTTGGGAGGCTTGGACTTTTCTTTCTATTGGGACAATAAGGATTTCCCAGATGTATCTGCATTGTTAATTATTCCAATATGAATGAGCTTATCTTGATCTCTAATTAAGGAATCACAAAAGGATTCAAGACTAGGCTCTTGATAGCTAGATGCAGTCAAGGATTCTTTCATGGAGTAAAATGTAGATACAAAAACAGAATATGCAGGTCCAAGTTTGGAAAGAATATGATAATTACAATGTTTGTCTTCTTTCTTAATCTTCCATTTTTCACATAAGAGTCTAAGAGTTTTATACTTATATAAATAATCTTAAATGCATGAAAAATCACTTGGATTCAAAGAAATCAACTCATTATCAAGTTGACGACCTCGAATTTCATTGTGTTTACCAAACACAGATTCCAACTTTTCCCAAGCTTTATCAGGTTCATTAATTCCAGATATGTGGAATCACAAATCAGTAGATATTGACGTCTCAATCAATCCACGAGCTTCATCACATATATTTTCCCATTTTATTTTCTTATCATCATCATTGGGTTCTGTTTCTTTCCCTGAGGTAATTCTGAAAATTCCCCTACTTCGTAGAACATCTTCCATACGATATTTCCATGAGAAATAGTTAGAACTGGTAAGTAGAATATCACAAGGGGCAGACATATTGTAAAATAATGACAGAAAAAATAGAAACTAACTGCCTGGATGCAAAGAGCTCGAAAAATAAGGGTGTTTAAAAAAAAAAAGGCACTGAAAACTGATTTTGTATGATGAAGTTATGCTTGATCAAAGAAAATGTTGAAGATGTCCACAATAGTGGTTGGTAGATATTAAATTGACTAACTAAAAAGAAATAACTCCCTTCTTCCCAAGATGAACCTTCGACAATCACTTTACAAGAAAGTTGCTTTAAGTGAATCACTTTTGTAAAATAAGTGATTTTCACTTTTACAATAATGGTATTTTAAATAATGCCGCAATAAAAATACTTAAGTGACTCACTTTTTATTTTATTTTATTTTTAAGTGAGGTGCACTTTTACAATAAAGTAACTTAAAAATAGAAATTGCATGCACTGTTAAAAAGTAACTTAATAAGACTTGAACTCAAGACCTATTAAGGAATAAAGCAACTTTGGACCAAGTGAGCTAAGTTTAAAAGGTACATAAAATAAGGGAATGAGGAAGGGTTTTTTTTTACTATTTTCTATCGGTTTCCGTTCTTGCTTCTTTTTTCCTGCAAATCACACCACAAACCGAAACACAAAAAAAAAACTTTTCCACACTTGTGGGGATAGATATCGTTAGCTTACCTGGAAAGTATATGTTTTCTCTCTATTTTTTATTCATCGCGATCACACAAGGTGAACGGTAAAGCCTCATATGCAGCCGAGAAAACCATTTCCCTTTCTGTTTCTGATTCACCACAATCGCGCAAGGTGCACAACAAAGAGCATACGCAGACATGGAAGGAAACAATCCGAGAATAAAAACAATAAAGATCTAAATACTAAAACTGATAAACATATGAGAGATTTAAAAAAAAACCAAATCCATCACTGTAATATTATTCCTTCAGATTTGCCGAAATGTGTGTTTCTGGAGCAAACAGAAACAGTTTTTGATGAAACAAAAAATATTTCCCAATGGAAATAGTGCTCTGGATGCAATGGAACACATCCCATAGGACACAAATGAATGAAAAATCTAAATTCAAAAACAGTTTCAAAGTTTTAGCAACAACAATTCAAAATCTAGATCACAATCGGAAGTGGCTCTTCATAAACGCTCTGATACCATGTTCAGGTACACAGGGTACTCCCAAAAGATCAAAAAACAAGATCAACCACTCACACAAACGGATCACGGATCAACACACTGATATTTTGACGTGGTTAAAACCCTCGCGAGGGATACAGTCCACGACCCCAGCCAAATAACTAATTGGAGCAATTTATTATGCAAAAGAAAGAAATTTACAAATGAGCTTCTCATAATCGATCAACTAGCCAAGGACCCTCCATGCTCTTTAAATAAATATCATGGACCAATCGGGTGTTAAGCCACAGATCAATGGTAGGTATGATCTAAGAGAATTTGAACCGTCGGATCACTTTATGTCTAGAACATATCATGACCGTCGAATTAGAATATTTACAAATGCATACTAATGCATACTAAATAAACACACTTTACCTAACGGATATATTAGACAAGTTGATCTTAACTAACTCCTAAGTGTCTAAATATCCTAACAACACATGCTATATTATTATCTACAACTTTCATTTTATCATATTATATTTTGTTTCATTTCATTCTTTCATTCACCTCATCTTCATTTACATTTATGCATTTTCCAATACAAACTTTATATTAGATAGATAAGAGAGTATAATGCAACATCTTACCTTGCATATGGTAGCTGCGCAATAGATACAGTGCTTTGTATTTCCATGGTAGGTGAGGTAATTGGGAATTTGTAATCCTAATTGGTTAATGAGGGTCAGATTCCCATGTCAACATTACCTTAGCCTGCATGGTCATTGGGATGTTCACAACAAACCTAATTGGAGCCATTCATTTTCCCCTATGCATTTCCTCAGGGGTTTAACTCAATGAACCTCTGACATAGCTTGTGCGTTCATGGGATATTAAAATACTCCTAATTTGATTAAATATTAATAAATACTTCTCAAAATACTTTTGTTGAACCCATATCCTAATACATCTTTCCAATCAAAACACCCTTTTCTAATTAGATATCCTATATGTCCATTTTTCCAATGACGTTTTTAAAACCCCTTTTTTTATTTCTATTGCTATTAGGGTAACGTGACACAACTCTTAATAGCCTTGGAATATTATAGAGTGAAATATGAAATCTTGGTGGGAGTAGATATTTCAATATGTGGAACAAATCCTTAAACATATCTTATCTTCGCACATAGTAGTTGTAATAGATTTCACACCATCTTCACACACATAGTGTACCTATTCAAACAAAGTCAAATTCCATGCATAGTTAATTTTACACCACCTTCACACATAGATTATGTATATACAAACGCTAATTCCATTGGACAAATAGTCGAACCCACACCACTTTCACATGCAAATCTACACCCATTCAAACCTCTCAATACCTAAATCATCTCCTCAATGCATAATTATAACCCCTGCCTAATATTTTTAGATTTTTGGTAATTATTAGAAATACCCATAGCCCCCCATACATTAAGCAATATTTTACTTCCATTTTTTTCATAATTTAAATCTCACAATATGAACCCACTTCACATGATATTGTCTACTTAGTGAATCCCCCATATTGTGCCCTTCTAAGAGAAAACCATACAACTCATAAAGCTTGATCTCCCAAACCACCATAGTGCACATGTTTATATTTCCATTTCTTCTTGGTGAAATTCCTTATCCACCAATACAATACTCCATTCTTGACATTGTTCCAACTTACTTTTGAAGAAATGGAAACCCCCCTCCACTAAAAATGACCATCAAGGACACTACCAAGACAAAAAATTCACACCTAATTAGTGCATTAAACATGCACTCTTGGCAACCAGAACTAACAAAATCNACACCCCTCCACTAAAAATGACCATCAAGGACACTACCAAGACAAAAAATTCACACCTAATTAGTGCATTAAACATGCACTCTTGGCAACCAGAACTAACAAAATCTATCATTTTCCATAAACTTTTTTTTTCAATCGAAAAAGAAAAACATGCAACTTGTTATTCACAATAGGAATCAAAGTTACATACAAACTAGTCATTTTCTCCTCCATTTGCTTCAAAAAAACTAGTAGGGACCAATAAAACTGAACAACCCACTAATTCAAAACAAGACTGGTTGTAGCTTCAAGCCTCACTACACCCAATAGAATGCCACTACAAACATAAAAAAATATAGCTTGTTCATACCTAAAAAGGACATTCACCTAAATACAACCATACTGTCTAATCAACTAATAACATTCTTCATAAAAAATGAATACTCAAAACACTTGATAAACACTAGAATCAATTAGCAATCCATCCAAAAATTCCAAAAAATTGAATGGATCTAGACATGTCTCCAATAACATCTTTTGATAAAGCATCAACTTCCTTGTTAAAGCACATGTAAATATGACTGAATGATCTATCATTTGCCATAATTTTCTCCAATTGGCATATCACCTTTAAATATATATGCATTAATAGTATATGCAACCTTTCAAATCCCTATAAAGAAGATGAGACCTCTAGAGCGACTATTGTCGACAACTCTCCAAGAACAATTGAAGCATGTTTTCTATATTCTCATCGACACACTGAGATTCATTGAATAAATTGTTTAATCGCGGTAATGAGTTCTTCCATAAAGCATTCCCTTTCCATAAATACACCCCATTTGGAGGCCTCTATGTTATCCTTGTTAGCGATCTTGGCAAATTACCACCAATAAAAGGTATTCCAATGTATGCAAGAGCATCACATGACAACACACCTTGGCATAACCTTGTCACAATTATTATTATTTTTTGACAACAACATATTAACCCTTTTAAGTTACTTTTCAAAAGGCTTATGTTAAACATTAGAATGCAAAGCCTACATTAGATAACAGAGTAGTCTATTTATTCTATGTTTTCTTTACGATGTATTTTGGTTGAAATATGGTAATAGTTTTTTGGTAAAATCCAAAATTTCTAAATGCGTAAATTGTGTTTTTGAATCCATGATATATTCAACGCCCTTGAATACCCCATGACACCCAAACTATGAAATTTCCATAGCTAATATATGTGATTATAAGATTTTTAAAAGATTTCTAACCCAATTTCAAATAAATATGACAAAACATATACTACTAAAAGATTGAAAACCTAGAATATTTAAATTACACCTTAGAGAATTGAGACCTTTTCATGTAAAAGATGGCAAATATACTAGTCTTGTAAAGAAAAACAACGCATTTCAATATACAATGCATTTATACACAATGATAAATTTTGAACAAAATCTTTATTAAAAATTTGGGGTTTGAAATTTTGTATAAGACATATTAATGTGAGAACATGAACAACTCTAAAAAAAATTGTTTAAATATTAAATGATTTTGATTTTTCCAATTATTATTAATAGAATATGCTAAGTTAATATTTGATCATTTTATTATTCAAAATCCATTTTTATTATAAAAATAAATAAACACCATCTTATATTAATGTTACATATAGATTGCATAGTCAACCACAACCATTTATATTTGCTCACAGATCATAATAAATAATAAATTAAAAAAATCCAAATACTAACTTTGGTAGGGAGAACTTTCCAAAGGAGTTATCTAGGAGACTAAGCAATAATAATAAAAATATGTGGCTACACAAAAATTTAATGGTGAGGACATGTTTTTGGTTTTTGGAGTAGATTATTGAGTTCAAATATTTGTAGTAATAACCTTCGTTTGAATGTGATAACAATCTGTCCGGCAACAAAGCAGCATGTATGATTGCACGAGGTATCACTAGCTCACAAACACAACCCCTCATCCTAAAGTTTGAACATAAAATCTCATATGAACCAAACCCCACCAAAACCAACTTATGTATACCTCATTGCTAATAAAAATTAAAAAAAAAACATGTTGCAATGGCCTTATGGCTAATAAAAATTAAAAAGATGTGTGTGAATGGCCTTTGTTAAGTGTATTGGCTAGTGTATTTGTGTCGTAGAAGAGGCTACACATTCAATGGTCAATACGTCTAAACCTTTCTACAACAGGAAGGACTCTCCGTTACATGCGGTGGCCTACGTGCACCTGCTTCCTTTGCGTTGATGTCACCAAATTATTTATTTTTATTTGCCGCGTGGAGCGCAGTGGGTCAAACAAAAACACAAAAAGATGACCCAAACGAAGCGCGTATCCCTGCAAATTTCCCTTTTGTTTCCCTATTTATTCTGGCGAGAGCTAACAATAGAGCTGCAGAGTCATAAAGACTCTGTCAGCTCATGGATCCATCGATCATCCATCCATGAGCTTCGGCAACTCGCGACATAACTGCAAACGCAAAACTTAAATTAATGACTGGGGACTTGTACTGTCTCTGTATGATGTTCCAGTTAACCGTGGCGTTAAGGCACATCGACAGTGGAAAGAAACTTAAGTTGCCGTGAACGACTCAAGATCGCTCTCGCGAGATGAGATCCATGGCTCTGGTGGCCCTGCAGGGACTTCGAGAGATCTAAAAGGGAGAAGTCCCGGGGGCTTGCGAATGGTAAGGATTTGCTAGCAAAGATCAACGTTGTTCCCTCATTAATGTTAAAACATTGTTGCGTTGAGAGGAAGATCAATGTTGGAAGTTTTTGAATCTGTGGGTTATTCGTCCTGGAGGAATCGAGGTCAGTCAATGATACAAAGATTCAACCCAAAGGTCCCATCATTGATTCCAGGCATATCTTTCACGTGTCAAATGAAAATTAGATGACGGTACAAATTTGTAAAAACCGCTTCAGATTAAGATTTAAGTTTTGACGCTTGAATCTTAAAACTTAGTTTGAAGAGGTTATGTATTTTTTAATGCCTTTTATTAAAGTTTTTAGACAAATTTATGTAAGTGTCAAAACTTTAAACTTTGAAGAGACCAATCACACTATTTTAAAACACAATATTACTATTGATATATTTAGGTATTTATGGTATTTGTCACTATTGTAATATTAATTTTGTTAAACACTTTGGTATGTAGTTTTTATCTCGATCATTTTTTCCAAAACTTTTTGTAATATTAATTTTGCTAATCACTTTTATATGGAGTTTTTAATCTGATTATTTTTCCAAAATTTATAAAGAAATGTTATCCTTCTACACTTATTATGTTTTCGAAAAGGGGATATATATAAATCGTGAAGGTGTATTAATCATATTCGTACAATGCAATATTTGAAAAATTTTCAATAGTTGCTAATATCTATATTTTTTAAATTTAAATTTTTGATTTTCTGATTGGACAAAAGTAGCTGGCGTAGTCCTGGGTTTTCGCCACCCACGACCTAACGGCGAGGTGATCTCATTTAGTTCATGTCACCATTAATGTGTAGCGTTCAAACAATCATGTCGCGTTTATGGTAAAAAAGCCACTCAAAAGGAGTGTCGCGTTCAAACAATCATGTCACGTTTATGGTAAAAAAGCCACTCAAAAGGAATGTATTGTCTTGAATTGATGGCGAGAGCTAACGATAGAGCTGCAGTGTCATAAAGACTCTGTCAGCTCATGGATCCATCGATCATCCATCCATGAGCTCCAGTAAATCGCGAGGTACCTTCAAATGCAAAACTTAAATGAATGATTGGGTACTTGTACTGTCTCCGTATGATGTTCCAGTTGACCGTCTCTATATTCCGAGCTCTTGCCAAAGAAATTGAAATGACAGTTTGGATGGACAGCTGAGACCCAACAAACAAACAATGATTTAAGATTACTTGTTGGAATCTAGATGGACAACAACTAATCATTTATTTATCTCACCTAAACCTTCCAAATCTTCCATACTACGGGCAAGGCTTCCCGAACGGGAGAAGCTGATTTCTCATCAATATCACATTTGGAAGGAGGATTTCATAAGTGTCTTCTTGCAAGATAAAATGGATGGAGATCAAACTGAAATTGACTCTGAAATAGTAAATGGCAGTGGCATAATTGTTCCAAAGGGGAGAAAGTTGCAATGGTTGGTGGTTAGTATTTGTTTTATGGCTTGGTTCGTGGGATACTGGACAAGGGATCAAATTTTGAGCCGCTTTTACTTCCAACGGTGAAGATATATCTGATTGGTAGTATCGTTCATGTTATGCGTAGCGTAGACAATACCATTGCTTCCAGTACTACTTGACCTACAAAACAATTCAACATGGCAGATCTTTTTCTTTGCAACCTTACGATTGCTTTTCTTGACATCTTTATTTTTATATGTAATATTCAGTATTCTCACAGAGCCTTTTGTTTACTGCATCTTGCTTTTTCTACTTCTACCGTAATCTTTATGTTCTGTTATAAACTAACTGCCCTAAAGATACTCGCAATGTTATTGGCACTCTGGGAATTCATTTCATATGCCACCTATAAGTTCTTCACTGGGTAACCCAGCCATTGTAATTTCTCTTCAAAAGGTTTTTCAGTCAAAACACTATCATGTGTGGTCTATACATCATCTGTTTACAAATTTTGTGTAGAGACATTGTATAAAAATTCTTTCAAATTTATGAAATATTGTATTGAGGGGTTTAATCCTTTTTGTTTGGTTGAATGAACAATTTTGGGTTCTAGAGGTTTAATTGAAAGACATGGTATACAAATATTTTCAATTTTAATGAAATATTGCATCGAGTAGTTTTAAGTCTGTTTGTTTAGGTATCGTGGTTGGCGAGAGTTAACGATAGAGCTGCAGAGTCATAAAGACTCTGTCAGCTCATGGATCCATCGATCATCCATCCATGAGCTCTAGCGACTCGTGACGTACCTGCAAACGGAAAAATTAAATGAATGACTGGGGACTTGTACTGTCTCTGTATGATGTTCTAGTTGACCATGGCGACTGTCTCTAGATTCCAAGCTGTAGCCATAGAAATTGAAATGACAGTTTGAATCGACAGCTGACACCCAACAAACAAATGGTAATTTAAGATTACCCGTTTGAATCTGGATGGACAACAACAAATCATTTATTTATCTCACCTAAACCTTCCAACTTCCAAGTCTTCCATACTGCAGGCAAGGCTGCTCGAACGAGAGAAACTGGTTTCTCATCAATATCACATGCAGTTTTGGAAGGAGGATTTCATAAGTTTCTTCCATGCAAGATAAAATGGATGGAGAATGAACTGAAATTGACTCTGAAACAGTAAATCGTAGTGACATAATTGTTCCAAAGGGGAGAAAGCTGCAAGTGAAGAGCCAATTGAAGAGCCGTGGAGTAGATGGGTGTCTCTGTTCACGTAGTCCATGGCAATTTGTATGGCGGTTTTGGCGACTTTCTGGACCCATGAATCATAGTCCAAGATAACGCGGATGTTCACCCTCTTGTCGTTGTTGGTTGCATTACACAAACTGTCCAGATTGCAAAATAAAAAACAAACAATCAGAAATATTCCCATTATTTGGGCTGCTATTTCCATCACAAAAATTCGCTTTTTTTTTGCCAAAATCCAGTGTTTGTGAAAAATTGACTGTTACAAAGATTAGAGCTTCACATAAATAATTATATAAAGAGATTGTCACTCTCTTATACTTGGGATTCAGCTCATTTAAGCATTTACTGTCTAATTTATGACAGTGAACATGATAAATATGCTCGTATGGAGATATCAAGATGCTAGTATGTAGACATCAAGGTAGAAGATTAAGTATATAATTATAATTGGTTAGACAGTTTTGTGGGCTAGTTTTAAATATGTTTTCACCCAAGTTTGGTGAATATAGAATTATTTAATTTTAATTAAAAGAAATTGAAATAACTACAAATGAATCTATTTGTTTTTAATTAAAAATGTAATATAAATTCATGATAATTTACTCATTGAGCCTATTTAGCTTGGAAAAACAAGCTAAAGCAAATGTTTACCATTGTGAAACATTGTAATCTCACATATAAGGCATATCATTCCACTATATATTAGATTTTATTCAATGCTCTATATCAATGTATAAGATATACAAAATATATATTTCATTAAAACTACAAACAGACTTAAAACTACTCGATGCAATATTTCATTAAAATTGAAAAGATTTGTATACCATGTCTTTCAATTAAACCTCTAGAACCCAAAATTATTCATTCAACCAAACAAAAAGGATTAAACCCCTCAATACAATATTTCATAAATTTGAAAGAATTTTTATACAATGTCTCTACACAAAATTTGTAAACAGATGATGTATAGACCACACATGATAGCGTTTTGATTGAAAAACCTTTTGAAGAGAAATTACAATGGCTGGGTTACCCAGTGAAGAACTTATAGGTGGCATATGAAATGAATTCCCAGAGTACCAATAACATTGCGAGTATCTTTAGGGCAGCCGGTTTATAACAGAACATAAAGATTACGGTAGAAGTAGAAAAAGCAAGATGCAGTAAACAAAAGGCTCCGTGAGCATATTGAATATTACATATAAAAATAAAGATGTCAAGAAAAGCAATCGTAAGGTTGCAAAGAAAAAGATTTGCCATGCTGAATTGTTTTGTGGGTCAAGTAGTACTGGAAGCAATGGTATTGTCTACGCTACGCATAACATGAATGATACTACCAATCAGATATATCTTCACCATTGGAAGTAAAAGCGGCTCAAAATTTGATCCCTTGTCCAGTATCCCACGAACCAAGCCATAAAACAAATACTAACCACCAACCATTGCAGCTTTCTCCCCTTTGGAACAATTATGCCTCTTCCATTTACTGTTTCAGAGTCAATTTCAGTTTGATCTCCATCCATTTTATCTTGCAAGAAGACACTTATGAAATCCTCCTTCCAAATGTGATATTGACGAGAAATCAGTTTCTCCCGTTTGGGCAGCCTTGCCCGCAGTATGAAAGATTTGGAAGGTTTAGGTGAGATAAATAAACGATTAGTTGTTTTCCATCTAGATTCCAACAAGTAATCTTAAATCACTGTTTGTTTGTTGGGTCTCAACTGTCCATCCAAACTGTCATTTCAATTTCTATGGCGAGAGCTCGAAATATAGAGATGGTCAACTGGGACATCATACGAAGACAGTACAAGTCCCCAATCATTCGTTTAAGTTTTGCGTTTGAAGGTATCTCGCGAGTTACCGGAGCTCATGGATGGATGATCGATGGATCCATGAGCTGACAGAGTCTTTATGACTCTGCAGCTCTATCGTTAGCTCTCGCCATCAATTCAAGACAATACATTCCTTTTGAGTGGCTTTTTTACCATAAACGCGACATGATTGTTTGAACGTGACACTCCTTTTGAGTAACTTTTTTACCATAAACACGACATGATTGTTTGAATGCGACACATTAATGGTGACATGACCTAAATGAGATCACCTCGCCGTGAGGTCGTGGGTGGCGAAAACCCGAGACTACGCCAGCTACTTTTGTCCAATCAAAAAATCAAAAATTAAAATTTAAAAAATATAGATATTAGCAACTATTGAAAAATTTTCAAATATTGCATTATACGAATATGATTAATACACCTTCACGATTTATATATATCCCCTTTTCGAAAACATAATAAGTGTTGAAGGATAACATTTCTTTATAAATTTTGGAAAAATAATCAGATTAAAAACTCCATATAAAAGTGATTAGCAAAATTAATATTACAAAATGTTTTGGAAAAAATGATCCAAATAAAAACTACATACCAAAGTGTTTAACAAAATTAATATTACAATAGTGACAAATACCATAAATACCTAAATATATCAATAGTAATATTGTGTTTTAAAAATAGTGTGATTGGTCTCTTCAAAGTTTAAAGTTTTGACACTTACATAAATTTGTGTAAAAACTTTAAAAGAGGCATTAAAAAATACATAACCTCTTCAAATTAAGTTTTAAGATTCAAGCGTCAAAACTTAAATCTTAATCTGAAGCGGTTTTTACAAATTTGTACCGTCGTCTAATTTTCATTTGACAAGTGAAAGATATGCCTGGATCCAACGATGGGACCTTTGGGTTGAATCTTTGTATCATTGACTGACCTCGATTCCTCCAGGACGAATAACCCACAGATTCAAAAACTTCCAACATTGATCTTCCTCTCAATGCAACAATGTTTTAACATTAATGAGGGAACAACGTTGATTTTTGCTAGCAAATCCTTACCATTCGCAAGCCCCCGAGACTTCTCCCTTTTAGATCTCTCGAAGTCCCTGCAGGGCCACCTGAGCCATGGATCTCATCTCGCGAGAGCGATCTTGAGTCATTCACGGCAACTTAAGTTTCTTTCCACTGTCGATGTGCCTTAACGTCACGGTCAAGTGGAACATCATACAGAGACAGTACAAGTCCACAGTGATTCATTTAAGTTTTGCATTTGCAGGTAAGTCGCGAGTCGCCAGAGCTCATGGATGGATGATCGATGGATCCATGAGCTGACAGACTCTTTATGACTCTGCAATTCTATCGTTAGCTCTCGCCATTTATTCTTACAATGCATTTACTCATCATTCATACATAGCGTCCATATTTTTATATTATTTTTGGGAACGCGTGAATTGTCCGTTGGATCCAGACAACTATTAATACGCGCGTCTCTCAACACTCTCATTGTGCAAAATATGTGCTCTAACATCTTCTGGTCGTGTGTTCTAATCTCATACAAAGAACGATTGTTGCTTCGAATTTGGGTCGGTCTGTTTGACATTCAGTTTTCCTCGGCAGGAGTTGTGCTCATGGTTTGGGTTTTCCAGCGTCTACTAGCTTTAACAGGCGTTGCAAGCGAGAATGGCAGGCGCAGGCAGCTATGCATCTGCAGCTATCTTGGCCATTGTGATGATTATGGTGGGAACAGGAACAGGACCGGTAGCAGCATCAGATGTGACTGTACCATCTCCCAGTCCGACAATGGAGGCAGGCGCTGCTTCAATGCCCTTCGTTCCCTCCCTGTTCGCCGCCCTTATCGCCTCGTTAATCACCTTCTTGGCTTCTCGGTTTTATTGAGAACTTTTGCGTTTGCTCTTTGATCCATTTTTTATGATCAGGGAAGCATCTATTCTTATATATATTTATGATATGTATACGGCATTATAACTCTTGGTTTTTTTGGAGGTTATTCTTTTCTGGGCGAGGGCCAGAGTATTTTGTATCGGGTACACGATTTTCTTGCATTATTGTTTAGCCATTGAGGAAATAAAGGGGATCTCTTCAAGGTGCGTCCTTGTAAGATACAAATGAATAAAAATTGTTTGATAATCTTGAATTGAGCATATTACAATGGCGTGGTAGATTTAGGGTTTCTATGTTGTTGTTTTAGTGTTATTTATGAATTTCTTTGCATCGTATGGTGTTTTTTTATGGAGACTACTTTATATTTAGATGAATGCAAATATGCTATTTGGTTTAGAAGCATTGCTGGGAAAATTGTTTGCAATATGGTGTAAGGTTGATTCACTTGATTTTAGTGGTTGGTTTAGAAGCATTGCTTGGCAAATTGTTTGCAATATGGTGTAGGGTTGATTCGCTTGATTTTAGTGGAGTGATTACCCATAGTCAGAAATTGTTTTTGGTATTGCTCTACATGTTGAGCCTAGAGAGAGCCTCTGTAGTTGAATGGTTCGCTGAGTTTTACTGTAGAAATTAAACGTTTGAATTGAATCGAATCAATTCAATTCAATAATCAACGATAATTATTCATCCACATTCTGACTTGAATGGATTCCTCTTCAACGGATATTTTCAAGTGTAAGAGTGGCAACTTCAGCTGCTGGATATCTGTATATTTGGCCTTGTCCTCCTCAACAAACGACTCGACTCTTTGTTTTTACAGTGACAGAGAAGAAACTAAACCGGAAAGAAGCCAGATTTGATACGGCAAATAAAGCAACACTTTCGTGTAATTTCATAGTTCATAGTTCATTCAATATATTCATATTCTCTAGGATGGTACATGATATGCCCCCACAACCCATACCTATATATATGCCAGATAAATCATTTGAGACACATTCTTGTTGTAATATTTCCGGTCAGAATTTGGTGATCTATATATAAGTTATATAGAGTTTTCTCAGTCCATCATATTAAAGTTGAATCTAAATGTAACTTTGATCGATTTTTCTGACCATATGGGTGGATTTATAATTTGAACAAACACCTGAAATGATAAAAGACATGAAACTACCTTTGAAATTTTAGCTAAATTTAACAACATTTGTTTTGTAAGATTAGCCTACTCCTATTTGTTCTGCCTTGCCTGTATTTTGTTAGCCAAAACCAATCCGACTAAACTTGAGTTTCCTCTTTTACTTTTTCAATTGTCCGATAAAACTTGTCTATCTCCCCACTAGACAAGTCTATCAACTTTGGTCGGCCTTTAGACCCAACTTTGACTTACTTGTCGGTTCTACCGACTGATTTTACCTCGACCACTTGTCACTTCAAAGTCGGCTGACTTCGACCTCTAAGTCGGCTCACCTCTCCGACCACTCAAGTCGGCTGACCTCTTCGAATTCTCAAGTTGGGTGACCTCTTTGACCTCTCAAGTCTGTGACCTCACTAGGCTGACTCAACCGACCTCTCAATTCCGCTCACACAACCGACCTAGTCGGTTCACTTTGGTCGAAATCTACAGAGTATTTTTCTTAATCTAAGAGACTTAAGAAATTACAAATGCTTTTCACCTATGAGTAAGATGACGTAAAATAGACACGTTTACAAATCCAAATAACTTATAAAACATATGCCCAAATATGTAGGAAGACTTGAGTGGACCAATGTGCCGTAAAACCCTGGAACTTTCACGCGGTGAGAAATTTATGGGTTCTTCGATCTTTCACTTAACAGTAATTGTAAAAGGCATTTACCCAAGTAAATATGGAAATATGTGTGGCCAAATAATCATGCATTCAACCATAAAATATTTCATATATTTAACTATGCGGAAATAACAAAGTATTACAAACTTGTCCGTCGAGACTTGTCGGTTCAGACTTATCGGTATAGACTTGTCAGTCCACCGAATGATCCTTTTACAGAGCTTCGGCTCTTCGACTGAATCACTTACACAGAAGCTTGAGCTTCAAATTCTCTTTTTTCACCCTGAGTTCCTCTGTCTCTCTATTGTGTCTATGTCTGTCTCTGTCTGTAAACTGATTTACAAATTTCTTCTTCTATTTATAGGCAACCTGAAAATTGCTTCTGCATGGGTCTACTGACTCACCATTAAAGACTGTAATAACTATCTACCTAACAACTTAGCTTCAAAAATAAATTTGACTGGTTTACATTGCCTAATTGTGGACTCTTCCCTATTGTCAGACTGACGGACAAGATCTTGACTGGTACAAACTCTGACAGAGTCAGCTGAGAGTCAGGTACGGATCTGCAAGTAATTACATTTTTCCAACACTCCCCCTTAATTATGAGCAGATGGGGATTTCAAAAAAAAAAATTTACAAAATGTTTCAGAGCTTAGACATGCTTTGTGTATGACAGAGTTCACTGTGCAGATCTTGTCATTCCAAGATAACTACGCAGATACTGGAATGTGTCATTTGCCAATGGATTTGTAAAAATGTCTACAAGTTGGTCTTCAGACCTGTAAAATTCCAAAAAAATTTCCTTGTCGTTCACCAACTCTCTTATAAAATGAAACCTTGTGTCGATGTGCTTGGTTCTCTTGTGAAACACATGATTCTTTGATAATGCTATGGCTGAATTGTTGTCGCAGAAGATTATTGTCAGTTCTTGATGGTTCTGTGACAAGATTTTTAACACTCTCCTCATCCAGACAACTTGACATGCAACACTTGTTGCTGCAACATACTCTGCTTCAGCTAAAGACAAAATTACTATGGGTTGTTTCTTTGAAGCCCATGAAACAACACATGTACTAAAATGAAATGTGTACCGAAATGTGCTTTTCCTGTTATCTATGTTGCCTCCATTGTCACTGTCAGTGTAACCAATGAGTTTAAAATTTTTTGAGGTTGAATACATAATACGAAGGTCTTTTGTGCCACTTACATACCTCAGAATTATTTTACCTGCTTGCCAATGTGAATCTTTTGGTGACTCCATGAACCTTGAAATCAGACTTACTCCATACATGATGTCTGGTCTTGTTGCTGTCAAATACATAAGGCTGCCAATAAGCCTTTTGAACAGCGTAGGATCGACAGTGGATCCTTCATCATCTTTGCTCAATCTTAAACCTGTTATTACTGGTGTTGGGGCTGTCTTGCAATTAGACATGTTAAATATTTTTAAAACTTCACTTGCATACTTAGACCGTGATATAAAAATACCGCTTTTAGACTACTGAACTTCAATGCCTAGAAAGAACTTCATAAGCCCCATATCAGTCATTTCAAATTCATTTTCCATGACTGCTTTAAAATCTGCTATGCCAAAATCACCAGTAAATATTAAATCATCTACATACAAGCAGACAATTAGCATCTTACCTTGCTTATCGACTTTGGTGTACAGAGTTGGTTCCCTTCCACTTCTGTGAAATCCATTTTCAGTGAGATAGGAATCAATCCGACTGTACCAAGCTCTAGGAGCTTGCTTCAAACCATATAATTCCTTTTTCAGCCTATACACTTTGTGCTCTTGCCCTGGAACTTCATACCCTTGTGGTTGTTCCGCATATACTTCCTCTTCTAGATAGCCATTTAAGAATGCCAACTTGACATCCATTTGATGAACATGCCATTTGTTTTGTGCAACAATGGCCAAAACTGTTCTGACTGTATGCATGCGTGCAACAGGTGCAAACGTTTCATTGAAGTCAATGCCGGGTTGCTATGTGAACCCTCTTGCTACCATTCTTGCCTTGTGCTTTTGCACATTCCCGTCAACATCTTGCTTTGTCTTGTAAATCCATTTGACACTGATTACATCATTGTCTTTTGGTACATCAACCAGTTCCCATGTCTGGTTTTTCTCAATGCATTCTATTTCTTCATCCCTGGCTTGTGCCCATACTTCTTCTTCAACAACTTCTTCAAATGTTAGTGGATCATATATAGGGGAAAATAATGCAAAGAGAGAGAATGAATTTGGTGTACCAACTTCATATATCTCTCGTAGACTTCTTGTCTTCACCGGTTCTATCGATGTCGACCTCGACGAAATGCTTGATGGAGTCTGTTGTCCTCTTGGTGTACTTGTCGGTGTAGCTTGAGCTGCTACTTGTGTCGATGGTACTTTTGTTGAACCATGTCTTGGTGTCATGGGAGTCAACAATGCTATGACCGGTTGACTTACATGTGGTGTTTGAACCACTTCCTCTTCCATATCATCATTGCCAATATTCAACACAATGTTGACATTTATGTCGACAGTTCCATCCCATGATTCATTCTCGACAAATTGAACATCTCGACTGATTATCACTTTCATTGCGACAGGATCATACAACTTGTATGCTTTTGTGTCTTTTGAATAGCCGACAAAAATACATTTATGTCCCTTCTTGTCTATCTTTCTTCTCAGCTCATCTGGAACATGAGCATATGCAACACAACAAAAAACTTTTAAATGTGAAACACTATGATTCATACCTGTCCATGCTTCTTGGGGAAATTTTTTCTTCACACTCTTTGTCGGACATCGGTTCATAATGTAAACGG
Source organism: Pseudotsuga menziesii (assembly GCA_001517045.1). Lineage (NCBI taxonomy): Eukaryota > Viridiplantae > Streptophyta > Pinopsida > Pinales > Pinaceae > Pseudotsuga > Pseudotsuga menziesii. The sequence continues at coordinate 496,404 of LPNX011114249.1, forward strand.
CAGATGCGACTACTTCACCCCAATATTCATTTGGCAAATGCTTGGCTGCCAACATGCTGCATGCCATCTCCATGATGGTTCTGTTCTTTCTTTCGGCAATACCGTTCTGCTGAGGTGTATACCATGCAGTGAATTGTTTTTGTATACCATGGGTCTTGCAAAAATTTAGAAATTCATTTGAAACATATTTACCTCCTCTGTCGGTCCTTAAGATCTTGATGCGGTGTCCACTCTGGTTCTCCATTAGTGCCTTGAACTGCTGAAAATAACAAAATGCATCAGATTTATGTTTCAGAAAATATACTCATGTCTTTCTTGAGTAGTCATCAATAAAAGTTAGAAAACACTTGCATCCACCAATGGATGATGTCTGCATTGGACCACAAATGTCAGAGTGCACAATTTCAAGTGGTGTGCGTGCTCTATATGATTTTCCAACTGGAAAAGTCTCTCTGTACTGCTTGCCAAAAATACAGCCTTCGCAAACCCTCTCTGGTCTGTCGATCAATGGTAATCCTTTTACCATATTCTTTGTGTGTAGTAGCTTTAGCCCACCAAAATTCAGATGTCCAAATCTGAAATGCCACAACCAGGATTCATCCTAAACTTTTGTCTGAAATGCAGCTTGCAAATGAGTGCTACAATTTTCTTTCTTATTGAGGAGCTCGACCGTTTCTTCACTTTTTTCCTTGAATGCAGCTCCTGAGTTTGTCTTCCCTTTCATGTCAGGAACTATTCTCAATGGAAACAAGCGGTTGCTTGGCATTGGCACTTTTGCTATCAGTTGGTCGCTTGGACGCTTGTCTTTGATCACACAGTGATAATCTTCCATGCAGACTATGTAGCCTTTTTGTAACAACTTTCCAATGCTTAACAAATTATGTTTCAGGCCTTCGACATGATAGACATCAAGGATATACTTACTCTCCCCCTATTTGGTTGGAATATCAACAGTGCATTTTCCTAAGATAGTAACTTGGACATTGTTTCCAAGTGTAACATCAGTTTTAACTGAATTGTCTAGACTGGAAAACAAATTTAAATTACCAATCATGTGGTTGTTGCATCCTGAATCTAAGTACCATATGTCATGTGGACTTTCTTTAACAGCATTGCATTCGAATGGAGATGTTGATGCCATTAACATTGCACTTGTCAAAGTGCTAGTGTTGGTCGATTGATTTGGGCTTTGCCTTCCTTGGTCATATTGTTTCTTCCTGCATTCATATGCATAATGACTAAATTTCTTATAGTAATGACATTGAATTTTTTATTTATCAAATCTCTGGCCACTTGGATGACTTGGGTTCTGATTATCTCCTCTGCCACTGACATTTGCAGGACTTCTGCCTCATCCTCCTCTTAAAGAACTTCTTCCTTTGCCTCTGAAGTTGTTTCTCCCCCTGCCTCTACCACGACTTATGGATGACTGTGTTGCAAATGCGCCTTCCAATGATGTTTGTGATCTATTGAGTCTGTGCTCATGATTGATGAGTGAAGCTTGCAACTGATCAATGGTAAATGTCATCATGTCTATGTGTTCTTGTAATGTCACAACCAAGTTTTCAAATCTTGGGGGAAGACTTTTGAGAATTTTTTCAAAAACCCTTTCGTCTTCTATGGCTTCTCCATGAGATTTTAGTTGGTTTATCAACCCAACAACTCTGGTGTAGAATGTGTCTACATTCTCTGAATCTTTCATGGACAGAGATTCAAAATCTCTTCTCAGAATCTGCAGCTTGGATGTCTTTACCTTATCCAAACCTTGATAGGAAGTCTCCAATGTATCCCATGCTTGCTTAGCATTAGTTTTTGTTTCTATTCTTGGGAGTATGCTCTCATGCATAGCTCGATGTATGTAGAACAGAGCTTTTTCATCTTTCTTCCTCTGTTCTCTCAAGACATCTTTCTCAGCCTGTGTGAGATTGTTATATGCTATCATGTCTGCCGATTTTGCATAACCATGCTAGACTATCTCCCAGACATCTTGACCTCTTAATAAAGCCTTCATTGTTAAAGACCAATATTCATAATTCTTTCCTATAAAGATTGGAGCTTGCAATGAACTAGAAGTGGAAGCCATTTTTAATTTTTAATTAAATTTCCTTAGAAATTAATTTTCCACCTTTTAAGACAAGATTTCTTTCCTAAATCTTAGGCTGATATAAACCTTGCTCTGACATAAACCTTGCTCTGATACCAGTTAGCCAAAACCAAGCCGACTAAACTTGAGTTTAGGGCTCAGTCAATATTAAAATTTAATTTTCACTTTTCACGCCGAACTCTTTTACTTTTTCACTTGTCAGGTGAAACTTGTCTATCTCCTGACTAGGCAAGTCTATCAAATTTGGTCGGTCTTTAGACCCGACTGATTTACTTCGACTTACTTGTCAGTTCTACCGACTGATTTTACTTCGACCAATTGTCACTTCAAAGTCGGCTGACTTCGACCTCTAAGTCGGCTCACCTCTCTGACCACTCAAGTTGGCTCACCTCTTCGACTTCTCAAGTCGATTGACCTCTTCGACCTCTCAATTCGGTGACCTTAGTCTGCTGACTCAACCGACCTCTCAATTCGGCTCACACAACCAACCTAGTCGGTTCACTTTGGTCAAAATCTACATAGTATTTTTCTTAGTCTAAGAGACTTAAGAAATTACAAATGCTTTTCACCTATGAGTAAGATGAAGTAAAATAGACACATTTACAAATCCAAATAACTTATAAAACATATGCCCAAATATGTAGGAATACTTGAGTCGACCAATGTGCCGTAAAACCCTGGAACTTTGACGCGGTGAGAAATTTATGGGTTCTTCGATCTTTCACTTAATAGTAATTGTAAAAGACATTTACCCAAGTAAATCTGGAAATATGTGCAGCCAAATAATCATGCATTCAACCATAAACTATTTCATATATTTAACTATGCGGAAATAACAAAGTATTACAAACTTGTCGGTCTAGACTTGTCGGTCCACCGACTGATCCTTTTACAAAGCTTCAGCTCTTCGACTGAATCACTTACACAGAAGCTTGAGCTTCAACTTCTCTTTTCTCACCCCAAGTTCCTCTGTCTCTCTATTGTGTCTGTGTGTGTCTCTATTTGTAAACTGATTTACAAATTTCTTCTTCTATTTATAAGCAACCTGAAAATTGCTTCTGCATGGGTCGACTAACTCACCATTAAAGACTGTAATAACTATTTACCTAACAACTTAGCTTTAGAAATAAATTCGATTGGTTTACATTGCCTAATCATGGACTCTTCCCTCTTGTCAGACTGACAAACAAGATCTTGACTGGTACAGACTCTGACAGAGTCGATTGAGAGTCAGGTACGGATCTGCGAGTAATTACATTTTTCCAACATTTGGTGATCTATCTGTAACTCTTGATAGATTTTTTAGAGTCTAACATATCAAATTTGAATCCATATGTAACTTTGATAGATTTTCCTCAGCATCTTGGATTTAAAATTGAGCAAAGCCTGAAATGATGAATTACATGAAACTACCGCTGAAATTTTAGCTAAATTTAACCACTTTTGTTTGCAAGATCATCCCACTCTTATTTGTTTTTTTGTTTTTTTGTTGTTTCCTTGCATTAAATTGATTTCTTCAGTCTTTGTAACAATTAAATTTAAATACAATGAATCATTGTATTTTTCCAACTGTGTATGGCTAGTGTGCAGAGTCGTTCCCTATTTTACAACCCCCACAAAAATGTGGCATACAAATATTTTCATGTGCCAGTCACTTCTTGTGTAGGATAAAATTGTAAAATTACCCAGCATAACATGTTTGTGGCATACAAATATTTTAATGTGCTAGTCACTTCTTGTGTGGTATACAAATTTTATTAGGTGCCACAGTCACCAACATAAATATTAGGATAAAATTGTAAAAAAAACCTTAAAAAAAGACATAAAGTGTAACATGTGACATACTACAATAGTGATAATAATCTAATCAAACATGCCATAATATGACAAAGAAACAAATAGAATAGCCTGCTAAACGTGAAATGTTTACTAGCATAAGGTTATTTAAAAATGTTACATGGGACATATTTCCTACGGTAGGGAATAGGCTTCCCAAATTCCAGGGATGTGGGTTTTCCAAAACTATATTTCTGCATATCTCTTTCTAGGGTTGTTGGTTTTTATTCCTTCTTTTGGTTGGATGGATAAATAAATATTGAAGTGTGGTTTATTTTAAGAAGTCTGGGATATATATTTTTAGAATTTTTAAAGTATAATGAAAATTTTGTAATTGTATTATTTATGATTACATTGAGAGTAGTGAGGCATTTACAATTTAGTATGGGGAAGATGTAACTCTTAATGTGTGCATTGTTATGTAACATGTAGTTCTCATTAAAAAAAATGCAAATGATGTCAAGTTTAAACAAAAATAAATAAAATTATATTGATTTGATATTAAACTTAGATATATCAAGAACCCAAAGGGATCAAATATTTTGAGGTGTAAACTTTTTCTTAATGTATAAAAAAGAATTTACATTTCATGAAAAAATGGATCCCTCTAGGTGCTTCATAGATCCAAATTTAAGATGGATCTATGATGGTTTATTATGTTATCAATGAGTGATAATTTGCATAATTCCCAATTCCCATTTCCCATGTCAAAATGATCCTTATCCTTTGGATTTCCCCCCCACTCAATAATCGCAAGCTCGTCAATGTGGGGTTGCAAGTTCACATCCCTCATTGTCTTATCTTGACTACTTCTCCATAGAAATGGATAACATGTATCAATGGAACTTGTCATTGTCAGTTCCGGTCAATGATGGTGTTCATGGCTAAGATGTTCTCCACATTGATGATTCAAATGGCTATTGTTACTACCTGATCCATTGTCGCCCTATAGAAATGACTTGAACTAAGACAACTTTGAGCATCTAAAGGGACTTGACATCATGTAAGGATCTACCCTTTAATGTTGCAAAATCCTTTGAGATGTCCTTGCTGAAGCTCCACCTTCTTGCCTTCGGATCCGCTTGTCTAGGTTTGTGAATATAGTTTTCCCATCAATCTAGGGAAATATGGATCAATGCTTAGCTATTTTTAAAAACAAAAATTAATTTGTCTTTTCCGAATAAAATACATTTTTTCTCATTTAACAAGTTGGCATGCTACATGAAATTCAATGGCACGTGGGACCTTATTGCAGTGAATACTAGACTTCCAAGGAATAAATGTGGGAAAAAACTAACAACACAAGGTTAAGGTCCATTCTATATTTTAGAGTCCCTTCCTTGTGACCAAATAGGTAATTAGGTTGAATCACTCACAAATACTAAAGAGTTGGTCAAGAGTAAAGTTGTCCAAAATCAATGATAAAAAAAAAATGATTTCTTCAATTCAATTCAAATCGTCTATTCAGTTTAGAGTTGATACAACTAGGTCGTTTGCTTAGAGGTGTCTCCATATGTTATATAGTGGTACTCAACCAATGATGCTTATTAATAGGTCAATAGGTTTGGAACCCTTTGAAGCAAGTCCTCATTTAATCCCACCACCAAATTGTTGGGGATTAGATTTCAATTTTGAGGAACAAATCTCTATCAATAAGATCTTTAACCAATATCTCAATAATCAACTTGTAAGTGCTGACCTAGTTGAATTTGACACTTTCGAAATTCTCAGAGCTACACTTAGAAAATCAAAACCTAAACACTAGGAAACTTAAAATTGATGAATGCTAGATTCTATAAACACACAACGATAAAAAAATGATACTGAGTACATAAATCTAAATTCTCAGCCCTACATTTGTGTTAATTACCATGTTATAGCTCATAAACTCAAATTCTTTAACCATGATAGTGGAAGACCCTCTTGCTCCTTTGGATATTAGTGTTTAGGTTTACAATCATTGCACTATATCCTTGTGGTGCATGTAGGATAGCAGGATAAACCCTAACCCTAGTATAGCATAGAATAGTGCATCAATTCTACATGAATAAACTCTTATATTATAGTTTCCAACAAGAGAGGAGATGAGCACCATGCATGCATCACTCTCTTAGGTCTGTATACCTTAACTATTTTTGGAAGCTTCTATCGATTTCCAACATCGACATAGTTTCGAAGTGTTAAAACATGATGCCAATATTGAATGCTCTGAGATTTGTTATCATGTTATTATTCTTCAACCACATAATCACACCCAAAACCCTCCTCATACCTATATTTAATTTTACCATACACATTATCTTATACCTTTCACATCACTCTTGAAAGTTTTTGTCCTAATCAACCAAGCACAATAAATCATAACAATTTATGTCAAATTACAACGTCTTTGGATTCACCCAATTTCTAACAACATAAAAAAAAAATGCCCCCTATAACCTCACTCATCAAAGTTTCCATTAAACATAAAAAATGCCCCCTCTAACCTCTCTCATCAAAGTTTCCATTAAATATAAAAGAAACTGCAATGATATTCACCTTAAAGTTTGAAGCTTACAAGTGTTTTAGTGCACCAAGCAGAGTTATTTTTAACTAAAACAATTTTAATGAGTCAAGTTTTTATGGATGCTCCATTTATTTAAATCCAAGAACATTTGTTTTGTTCCTCGTTGACATTAGTCATAGATATCTTGTCGTTGTGCTCTACTCAATTCATCTCTTTTTAGGTCAACTTTACAAGTCATTCGTCCTCAAAAAGTCTAAGGTTCATTTTGATTACTGCCCATAAAAATAAAAAAGGCTACAATATAAATATACAACTCAACGCTCGAGGATCAAGCTTTAAAGAATGATAAAGGCCCCGCACTCATTCCAGACGATGGAAAAAAGGGGATCGCATGAGGGAACTTTACAAGCCCCGTACTAAAATTCCAGACGATGGAAGAAAGGGGATTGCATGAGAGAATTTATTAAAGCCTCCATGTATTAGCATAGCCCTACCATTTATTTCATTAAGAAGAAGAGTACATATCCTATCGTCACTTGTTTTTGCTAAGAATGAAAGTGTCGCACCAATTGATTCATGAAAGATCATTTGAAAATGGATCCATTAAACCCTGTATCTATCATGGAACCAATAATTACAAAACCCATATGGGATACTGAAGACTATCCTCCTTCTCTATCTATAAAAACCCATACTCGAGATCTTGGATCAAGTATGGGTTTTTATCAATGGATAAAAAAAAGAATGAAAAAATAGAATTTTGAAGGCCCATTTTATGAAATAATTAACTCAACTAGTTTTGGATGATCGTGGTTTCCATTCTCTTTTTTTTTTAAATGTGGTTCACCATTTGTTAGAGGTCTACTCCACGGAAAATCCCAACACCTGATATTCAAACTGAATCAAGGTATGGTCAACTCATCATTTACACATTTATTACAAAGGGCTCCACCAGAACATCATGTCAGTTACAAGAGTAGAACCTGGGTGGGAAGGGTAACATTCATTCCTCCCAACCACCCAAGCTACATCCATTTGACAAGTGGTTTCAATTCTCTTTATTAGCCCAATGATTTTAGCTCACCCTCTCATCGCATCGATTCAAAGGTTCGGGTACACAATTTGTATCACCAACCAATAAAAGCTATGAGTTATGTCTGACAATACAATATGGGAAGTAAAGCTCCCATATTTTATTATTTTCTTTAGAATGCTTATTTTAGATCTTAAATTTTTTCTAATGATAATTGGACAAAAGAGGAGGATCAAAATAAACTAAAAAATGTTTTTTTTGGCATCCGTGAGACTAGGTGGACCTCGTAAACATGTTAGACCGGCTAGAGGGCACTTTCATGTAAAAGGAAATCACATAATTAAAAATAATGAAAGAAGCTAACAAGTAAATGATTATTATGATCATTCTTGAAATGACGACGTGGCTTAGTTGTATAGTTGTAGTAACCTAAACAAAATTGTCATCACCATCATATAACTACTAAAGGAAACTATACACAATTGCATCAACCATACACCCTGCTAAATGGAAAACTCCCTTCACACCACCCCATCCACAGTACGAATACTAGTCATCTAGCATTATTGGTGAGGAAATAATAAAATAGGTATGAACTAGTAGTGGGTATGAGTACATAGGTTTTAAGAAAATGGTCGTTTTCGGCAATAAACAACGCTCTCAAAATATTTACAACAAACACCCTTGCTCAATTATTTGTTGTTTCTCTTCCAACATTTGGTTCCGACATTTGGTTTCGGATATTCAAAATAAGCCTCTAGCTTCATCTTCATCTATTTTTGGTGGTATATAGATTGTTATGAATCCACATTCGGACACCATTTCTTGTGTCACAGACTCACATCGACCCAACCCATAAACTTAAGCTTTGTCCCCTCAAGTGGGACGTACAGCACTACCCAAGACTTCTGATGGCATTGGTGAGACCGACACGGATCAGAAGCCTAGAAGACTATGCATTTTCTTGTGGAACACTTCACACTTACTCTTTTACAATTGTTATCTTACTTAGCCAATTATTCAGTTAACTTGTTTGCCATTCAACACTCGTTAACCAAATTTTTACTTTGCTACAATACACAAGAGACACAAGAATATGAAGGTGGTACCCCAAGTCGAGCATACCTAAAACCTTGTTAATATATAAGTGCATATTACAATGATACAACAAATAACGAGTGAGACCAAATTGGTTGCCAACCCAGGAGATTTCCCAACAAGCTACTCTCACACGAAACCCCAAGAATTTCGCTCCTTACAAGTCTGACGAACTCTCCTTGGTTTCCCCCTGAAGCTTCCACAAGACCGCTTGGTGCGGCTCCTGTATCTGCACCCATATTCACCCATATTCACCCAAGTCCATGCATTATGCAAGTGTTCCCCTATGAGATTGCACCTTCTCAGGCTTATCTCTCGAGTTGCTCTTACTTGGTGTCTACACTCAAATTCACTGCGGTATGTCCTTCGTCTAACACTGTGCCCATGTCTTAATTTGTTTCGTGTATTGTGTTCTCTTACTCGGAATCAAGCTCCTGCCTCAAACTATGTCTTCCCAATCTCTATGCTTGACTGCTATTGAATTGCAGGTTGTGATCTGCCTAGACTTGCACATAGCACCCTGCCTGTGACAAGGCACCAGTGCCAAGTTGGGTGCCTCCCAAAGGGAGGTCATCTCTCCCTTGGAGTTTGACACTTATACAAACCCAAATTGATCCACCGTTGATCTCCTTAGTGTGCCTCAACACTCTTCCTTTTATAGTCGCTTGCCTTAACGAAAGGTGCAATTAAGGGCTTCCACATTTTGTGGTCGCACACCCACTCTTCGTCAAGTCGACTTCCTAAGGTGCGTTTAGTACCCACTATGAGTTTACTATGGACTCCTACCCATACCACTCATCTCGGTTACGCCTACTCACATCCACCTTGTCGACATCACATGCCCACACTTCACTTATGCGTGCTCCTAGGATTCTCCGACCGAGCCCCCAAGTCATTTTGTCTGTGCCCACGTATTTGTCAAAGTCCTTTGTTACATTTGTTGGGTCCACTTTCCTACTTAATTGTCTGGGCGTAATGCCACCCGATGTGGGTTCCCACCCCATGTCTTTCACTCACATGCCAACCGAAGGGTATTCCGGCTCCTAAGTTGGGTCGCCTTTCCAAGTGCGCTCGTCTAGGAGTCTAATTGGGCTGAGCTCCCATGCTAAGCTTGCTCGTGGTGGAGATTAGTCAAGGTGCCTCTCACCAAGGTCGTTACATCCTTCCCCACTCTAAAGTGTCGTTTTGAAAGTATATAGGAGATGAAAGGTGTCAAATGTATGTCATAATTAATAACTATTTTTTCAAGAGTCTTCTCCCATTATTATATATAAAAATTTTGGTTGTAGACTATCTTCTCCTCTCCTATATTTCTTGGAACTTGTGGGTGTAAATATGTTAACTTGTGGACTATTCTCTTGGTATGGTGTATATTCTCACCTACCTCATTCTTTGTAACACCTTATTTGAAACAAGGAGTTTCTCACTACCTTGTGGACTATTCTTAGCTACTTAAAACCTGTGATTATGTATGTAATTTAGGTGGTGAACTATTATCCTTGTTATTGGTTGTGTTTCCAGATCTTGTTCATTGTTCATTTAGTTAAGATTTGATTATGTACATCTTTCATTTTTTTCCTTTTCACAATAATATTTAGTTGATCTATAATTCAAAAAAAACTATGGCAGGAGCCAAACAACAAAAAGCTTACATCATGGTTCTATCTACTGGAGTTCTTGTCATTGAAACAAAAATGGTGGTGATTCTTCCCAAATCAATCCACTTTACAGAGTTAAAAAAGGGATTGTTTCCTCTTGTACTATATATATATATATATATATATATATATATATATATATATATATATTTATATATTGGCATAGAATATATAAGCATCTATAAAACATAACATAGCTATAACAAATATTAAAGACCCTACTGGTTTTGATCAAATCCAAACAGATTGCCATTATTTCCTTCCATATCCAAGTATGCCTGATGCATCGGATTTCTTCCTACCCATCCAACAGAGGCCAAATTCGGGTGGTTTGGGGTCAAAATATCCATATCTTGTATATGAGTGTTTATATCCTCCCCGATTCGCTCCACTTTCCCAGCCTAATCGTCTAACCTATTCTTCATTTATGCAATCTCCTACTAGATTTCAAATATCTTCTCTTGATGATTCCTTTTCAACATTAGAACTCCCCCTATAGACATGTAATATGGGGATTGATCTTTTTGGTAGAGAAGGCATATTGATGGCCATTCAATCCCTTTTTTCCTGAGGTTCTCTGCAGTGAAAATTTTGTTATGCACTAGCATCTAGCATAATATTTTCACCTTAGGAAACCCATTTACTTTCTAGATACATTTTCTAAACTTCCTTCCTCGGGTTTGGATCCTCTTTTTTGTTAAGGAATTCATACTCGTCCTTGACACTATATAACTTTTTTTTCCCCCTAGATCCTCTTGTCCTTAGAATTTTTGTTTATAGGGGATATGCCTTACTATGTTTTCAATAGAGATTGACATTACTGTTGGAGATGTGGGGGGCTGTCAAAGTATTCCATCCCTTCCAATTGCCAATGTTTTCATCGCAATCAAAAAGATCGAATATAGAGTTTATTTTATTAACTATTAACTAGTGATGCACTTCCTAATATTCTCCTTTTTGTGAGAGAATTCCAACTCCTTCCACCTTGCCATTCCACATGATGAACAAATCTCCATTTCCATTGGACCATGCTATTTGATCTATGATCAAGGGTGATGTTTCTTTTAGCATCTTCCACATAGGGGATCCTCCTGCTTTCCATTCCATATTATTCAGGTTTTCCGCTATCCTTAGGTTCCAATACTTTTTGATGATTTCCTTCGTCCACCATTCTTTTATCCCATATAAGATATTCTAAACTAATTTGGATCCCATTGATATATTCATCAATTTCATATATATGATTGATAACCCTCCTTTTTCTAGTTTGGTCGTGATCGTGCTCCACTTTGTTAGGTGGAATTTTTGTGTGTTAGTTTTTTCACCCTGCCACATGATCTTGAGGATTTTGTTTCGAAACCATATTTGAAATTCTTATCTGGGCTAGTATAGAAGTGCTTTGATATATTGGGAGAGAAGATACGATTGATTTTATCATCACCATTCTTCCACTGGGTTTAGCCATTGGGAGCCCCAGGCCTTCATGCAACTTCTCAATTTCTCAATTATGCGATTCCAATACTCATGTTTGCACTAGCCTAACAGGATTTGCATTCCAAGGTACCAAAAGGATCTCCATTCTAGCACTACTGAAAATTCTAGGATGCACCTGATCACATTTAGCATATGAGTTTAGTAGTTCCAACCATAAATCTTGTTTTTTTCTTTATTTACCATCCCCCCTAAGACTTTGAGATACTTGTCTAGAATATTTTTGGACATGTGTGCAATGATTATGGAATCCCCTACCAAAATAAGAGTATCATCTGCGAACTGGGAATGATTAATAGCTTTGACTCCTCTAACTATCTTGATCCCTCTTAAATATGCATTTCTTCTTAACACTTCCATATTTCTATTTTGATACTTTTCCATAATAATATACAACATGGAGACATCAAACACCCTTTCCCGAGGATTTTACTGCTTTTAAAAAATTATGTAGGTCTTTCATTTACTAAGGGAGCATTCTATGGAGCACCTATGCACGCTTTAATCAATCTAATGAAGTCTTTGTCAAATCTAGATTCTTTAAAACCTACATCAAGAAGGAGAGATTAACTCCACGAAAAGCATTTTCCATGTCGAACTTTATCACCATACAATTTTATTTTCAGGTTTTGGTGGAGTGTATCGCTTACTGAACCAGGATGACATTTCCATGAATTAATTTTTTTCCATGAATATCCCTTGGTTTGGAGAAATTATTTTATGAATATTTTTTTTATTCTGTTTGCTATAATTTTAGTCAACATTTTATATGTTTCATTGTAGAGAGAGATCAGTTTGAATATGGAAAAGGATGAGAACCTCACTTCCTTTGTAACTAGGGATATAAAATAGGAGTTAGTGTTGCCTCCTATTTTTTCCTTATTCTGAGTTCCTACCAACATTTTGCATAGATATTTTTTAATTGATGATGATGATGATGATGATGATGATGATGATGATGGTTAACATCCACTAAGACCAAACTTTGGTCTATCGGACCTAAAGAAACCAATTAATTAGTTTGTTTTAAAATTGTATTCCTATGCTCAAAGAGCTTGGTGAGAAGCATCCCGAGCTCACTATAATTTTGACAAGTTAAAAGGCTAGGAAGGTCGGTATTGCAACAAAGATTATGAAACTAAGATCTAATGTGGGTGTATGTAGGGCACTCTAAGATGAAGTGATTTTCATCTTCAATGTTTCTATTCTCACAGAGATGGCAGATCCTTTCCACCCATGGTGTTTTAGGAACCATCCAATGACCTGTTTCACTATGGAGCTCATGAGAGTTTGTTCTTATCTTGGATATATTAATTTTTTTCTTTGAAATGGTTAAAACAGAGATATACTTTTTATTTTCTAGAGTAGGGTTGATGACCTCCTTATAATATCTTAATTTTCTTTTAGCCTCTAAATATTTCTCACACCACAATTTCTCTTTAAACTTAGAAGTAATAATATTTTTAATTGGCTAGTGGAGCCCTGTGTAGAAAAATAAAAGTCTTCTCGACGTTTCGGGCCAAGTAGCGCAGCCCATCTTCAGGAGGAGATACTCATGTTTCTCACACAATCTTCGCCACCAATTGCTTATTAATAATGCTTGTAACCCTAAAATTAAAAGGTAATTCTCATGTCGGCCCATTAAGGTAAAGCATATTTTTAATGTTATTAATATTTTGCAAGCAATATTTTCGTCGATCTCCCGGTGGTTTAACTAATAGCTGCAATATATTCTAGTTATTCCACATAAACTAAATAGTGAAACCATTTGGTCCAAGAGCTTTGCCAAATTCCAGACCCCAGATTTCCTCAATAACCTTATATTCTTCTATACTCCTAGTTAGAATGTTATTGTCCTCCCAAGTTATAAGAGTAATTATGTTTTCAAGAAGCTCATGAGTTATCCCTTCTTCTTCCAATTTCTCTTCAATATACCACTCTTTAAAATGTCTATATGCTTATTCCATGATGTCTTCCAGGTTCTCTTCAATATACAACTCTATAAAATGGCTATATGCTTCTTCTCTAATTTCTTCCAGATCTCTTACTCGCTCCCATCTTTAATTTGTCATTTCTTGAATCCTATTATTTTGGGCTCTGGATTTAGATTTTTTATGAAAATATGAAGTGTTTTTGTCTCCCACTTTTCACCATAGACTTCTTGAATTTAGTCTCCACTGCTCTTCTTCAATCCTGTTGTACTTGTGCAGTTATGTCGTTAGCTTTCGTTCATCCATTATATCTTTGGGTGCAGGATATTCTTTCTCCATTTTGTCATAGACCTTCTATAGTTGCCCATTTATTTTTTCTCTCTTGATCCTAGGGTGTATGTAATGTTCCTTTTCCCAACTTTTCAGGTTCCTTTTCATTCTTCAAAGTTTATCTTCCCACGTGAAGGAGGAAAAACCCCTTACTTTCTCTCTCTATGTTTCTCTTATTATTTCTATGAATTCCTCCTCTTGAAGCCATAAGGGATCAAATATGAAAGGTATAGGCCATTGTTCCCATCCTTAAGAAATATTAGCATGATTGGATTGTGGTCAAAGACTATTTATGGCACTAGATTGGAACTGTAATTCCCAAGTTGTTTAGGAGGATATCATTGTGTGCTAGAAATATGTCTAACCTGGTAGAGATATGGTCGAGTCCACCCCTTCAATTCATCTAGGTGTACTTCCCTCTGTTATGTGATATATATAATAGATCATATTCGGATATGAGATCCTCCTTGAGCTCTCTACATTGATCTCTTACAGTATTGCCTCCTTTTCTTTCCCGAGAGTTGAGGATTGTATTGAAGTCTCCCCTTACTATAACATTTGAATGTTGTCCATAATCCTTGCTCTCTATTAAAGTTTTCTATATTTTTTTGATTATTATTATTATATATGTGTTGATTGGGGGAGTACACATTAAAAATATTGAAATGCTTACCTGTCTCTTCCAAGCAGTAAAGTGAATATTAACCAATGTTGCTCCGAATGGACATGTAGTAACTCAAAGAAACTGTTGACCCATAGACTGTAAATCCCTCCTGAAGCTCCCTTGGATCCTATGGCCTTGGATTTTCTCCTTTTTAAAAATTTTGAATTGCCTTCCAACATGTTGTCTTCTTCAAGTTTAGTCTCTTGGATCATAAGGATTGATGGTTTTTATGTCTAAATTAAATATCACATTGTTTCCTTCTTGTAATTACTTCCAATCCTCTGCAGTTCCAAGATACTATGAGCATTATTAACTTGTGTTGGGGTGTTGTTTCATCATCTATTATCCCATATCTTGGGTATTCCCTTACTTTCGAGAGTGATCACTTTCCCACTTCCTTTTATTGTGCTCATGAAAGTTTATTGTAGTCCTAGAGATAATTCCCTTGATGTTGGTTCTTCCCCTTTTTCCTTTGTGGATGACCATTCTACATTTTGTGTTGTTGGTTCCTCTTCTGATCCCTCTTCTTCTTCATTTGTTGAGATTTCCTTAATGTTGTTACTCTACTCATAGTGGGTCTATCCTCCTTTCTCCTTTTGACTTTGGACACTAGTGATCTTTCTAGGTTTTCCTTGGCTTCTTCTTCCTCCTTTTCTCTCTCATGTATTTGTGTTGGTTGATCCAATTATTTGTCATGTTTCTATGGGGTGGTCATCTTTGTTTCCTCCCCCTCCTAGGAAACATTTGACTAGAGATCTATAACAGTAAGGGTGTCTCCATCGATTTGATGATCCTCTTCATCCACAAGTGCAGTAAATTTATTAGAATTTTCTTCCCTTTTGGCTATGTTGATTTCTTTATTTTCCTTGGGAGGAGGTTTGTTTTGGGCGTTAGACTTTCCTCTTCATCCACAAGTGCAGTAAATTTATTAGAATTTTCTTCCCTTTTGGCTATGTTGATTTCTTTATTTTCCTTGGGAGGAGGTTTGTTTTGGGCTTTAGACTTTCCTGAGTTTTTCTTGCCAATATGTTGTTGTTATTCTTTACCGTCCCCTTATGTGTCTTATTGCAACTTGCAATATTTGGAAAAATGCACCTATTCATGACAACTTTGGTATTTAAATGACAATTGTTCATAGTCTAGTATCTGATTATTGGACCAACTATTTACCTTTAAGGTTATGGCCTCAGGAAATCCTTTTTATAGATCCACTTTGACATAGAACCATGCAGAGGAAAATATCCCTCCTTTTCATTCTTCTCTATCAATATATTTCCCTAGGGAATTTTTTATGGTTGCCACAGGGTCATCCCCCCAACAACACGAAGGCAGATGGGGTAGACAGAACTGAACTAGGACACAAGATGGGGCATTCTCCTTTAGATTAAAATATAGAGTACATCTGTTGAGGTATAAACCTCTTGATTTGAGGAAGTATGGGCCACTTCTGAAGATCATATCTCTATCTATTTTTCTTCAAAGAGAAAGGAAAGAAAATATCTACCATGGGAATAGATCGAAATGCTACCTTTGATGAGTGGATTCCAACATTTGTACACCCATGCATCCATTGATTTTAGGGAAGGACACATTCCATTGAAATGGTATATCAATCCATGTTCTGATAAATTTATTGCTTTGAGTCTTGAAGCAACCAAGGGAAGAATAAATTTGGGATTGGAAACCATTTTTTAAGCAAACTTGGAAGAACTGCTCTATTATTTGATTCCCTTACCACCACCATTAATGCCTGGAAAGCAACAAAGTTTGGAGATGCAGGGGGAGGAGACACCTCTGTCGCCATGAGAAAATAGTAGGCGTCTATGGACCAGTCAGAAACCTAGTAGAGCATTGCAGTTAGTACACATATTTCATATCAACACATGCTATATTATTATCTACAACTTTCATTTTATCATATTATATTTGTTGCATTTCATTCTTTCATTCACCTCATCTTCATTTACATTTATGCATTTTCCAATACAAACTTTATATTAGATAGATAATAGAGCATAATGTAACATCTTACCTTGCATATGGTAGTTGCGCAATAGATATAGTGCTTTGTATTTCCACGGTAGGAAATTGGTTAAAGAGGGTGACATTCCCACATCAACATGACCTTAGACTACATGGTCATTGGGATGTTCACAACAAACCTAATTGGAGCCATGCCTTTTCCCCTATGCATTTCCTTTGGAGTTTAACTCAATGAACCTTTGACATAGCTTGTGCGTACATGGGATATTAAAATACTCCTAATTTGATTAAATATTAATAAATACATCTCAAAATACTTTTGTTGAACCCCTATCCCAATACATCTTTCCAATCAAAACACCCTTTTCTAATTAGATATACTATATGTCCATTTTTCCAATGACGTTTTTAAAACCCCTTTTTTTAATTTCTATTGCTAGTAGGGTAACATGACACAACTCTTAATAGACTTGGAACATTATAGGATGAAATATGAAATCTTCGTGGGAGTAGATATTTCAAGATGTAATCTTGGTGGAAGTTAAGATGAAATCCTTGAACATATCTTAACTTCACACATAGTAGTTGTAATAGATTTCACACCATCTTCACACTCATAGTGTACCTATTCAAACAAAGTCAAATTCCATTGATAGTTAATTTCACACCACCTTCACACATAGATTATGTATATACAAACGCTAATTCCATTGCACAAATAGTCAAACCCACACCACTTTTGCATGCAAATCTACACCCATTCAAACCTCCCAATACCTAAACTATCACCTTGATGCATAATTATAACCCCTGACTAATATTTTTAGATTTTTGGTAATTATTAGAAATACCCATAGGCCCCCATACACTAAGCAATATATTACTTCCAATTTTTTCATAATTTAAATCTCACAATATGAGCCCACTTCACATGATATTGTCTACTGAGTGAATCCCCCATGTGCACTTCTAAGAGACAACCATACAACTCATAAAGCTTGATCTCCCAAACCACCATAGTGCACATGTTCATATTTCCAATTCTCCTTGGCTAGATTCATCAACCACTAGTACAATACTCCATTCTTGACATTCTTCTAACTTACTTTTGAAGAAATGGAAACAACCCTCCACTAAAAATGACCATCAAGGACACTACCAAGACAAAAACTTCACACCTAATTAGTGCATTAAACATGCACTCTTGGCAACCAGAACTAACAAAATCTATTATTTGCCATAAAAAAAATTCAATCGAAAAAGAAAAAAATGCAACTTGTTATTCACAATAGGAATCAAAGTTACATACGAACTAGTTATTTTCTCGTCCATTTGCTTCAAAAAAAACTAGTAGGGACCAACAAAACTGAACAACCCACTAGTTCAAAACAAGACTAATTGTAGCTTCAAGCCTCACTACACCCAATACAATGCCACTACAAACATAAAAATATAGCATGTTCATACCTAAAAAGGACATTCACCTAAATACAACCATACTCTCTAATCAACTAATAACATTCTTCATAAGACATGAAGACTCAAAACACCTGATAAACACTAGAATCAATTAGCAATCCATCCAAAAATTCCAAAAAACTGAATGTATCTAGACATATCTCCAATAACATATTTTGATAAAGCATCAACTTCCTTGTTGAAGCACATGTAAATATGACTGAATGATCTATCATTTGCCATAATTTCCTCCAATTGGCATATCACATTTAAATATATATGCATTAATAGTATACACAACCTTTCAAATCCCTATAAAGAAGATGAGACCTCTAGAGCGACAATTGTCGACAACTCTCCAGGAATAATTGAAGCATGTTTTCTATATTCTCATCGATAAGTTGAGATTCATTGAGTAAATTGTTTAATTGCATTAATGAGTTCTTCCATGAAGCATTCCCTTTCCATAAATACACCCCATTTGGCGGACTCTTTGTTATCCTTGTTACCGATCTCGAAAAATTACCACCAATAAAAGGTATTCCAATGTATGCAAGAGCATCACATGACAACAGACCTTGGTATAACCTTGTCACAATTATTATTATTTTTTGACAACAACATATTAACCCTTTTAAGTTACTTTTCAAAATCTTATGTTAAACATTAGAATGCAAAGCCTACATTAGATAATGGAGTAGTCTATTTAGTCCACATTTTCTTTACGATGTATTTTGGTTGAAATCTGGTAATTGTTTTTTGGTAAAATCCAAATTTTGAAATGTGTAAATTGTGTTTTTTAATCCATTATAGATTCAATGCCCTTGAATACCCCATGACACCCAAACTATGCAATTTCCATAGCTAATATCTATGATTATAAGATTTTAAAAAGATTTCTATCCCAACTTCAAACAAAATATGACATAAAATATACTACGAAAAGGTTGAAAGCATAGAATATTTAAATTACACCTTAGATAATTGGGACCTTCTCATGTCCAAGATGGCAAATATACTAGTCTTGTAAAGAAAAACACACATTTCAAAGTACAATGCATTTATACACAATGATAAATTTTGAACAAAATCTTTATTGAAAATTTGTGGTTTGAAATTTTCTATAAGACACATTAAAGTGAGAGCATGAACAATCCTAAAAAGAATCGTCTAAATATTCAATGATTTTGATTTTTCCAATTATTATTAATAGAATATGCAAACTTAATCTTTGATCATTTTATTATTCAAAATCCATTTTTATTATAAAAATAAATAAACACCATCCTATATTAATGTTACACGTAGATTGCAGAGTCATCCACAACTATTTATATTTGCTCACAAATTATAATAAATAATAAATTAAAAAAAAATCCAAATCCTAACTTCTTTATATTTCTCTATTTCTCTATCCCAAAGTATGTTTCTAAAAATTTAATATACCTGACTAACTTTGAAAGGGAGAATTTCCCAAAGGAGTTATCCATGAGACTAAGCAATAATAATAAAAATGTGTCGCTACACTAAACTTTAATGGTGATGACATGTCTTTTAAGGGTGATTTTTTTTCTATTTAGGAACCTTTATCACTAGAGTTAGAGTTGGAGTAGATTATTGAGTCCAAGTATTTGTAGTAGGCCAGCCTTAGTTTGAATGTGATAACAATCTGTCCAGCGACAAGTAGAATTGTCGCCATGGTTGCACGAGGCATTAAAGGACGACAACACCTCCCGCAAGAGAATCGTATGGTCCCCTACAAGGAAAGCAATATCAGATTCCAACGGGTCAACCAGAGACCCCATCGATGGCTTACAAACATAACCCCTCACCATAAGGTTTGAACATAAAATCTCATGTAAACCAAACCTCACAAAAGCCAACTTATCTACACCTCGTGGCTAATAAAAAAAAACTTGTTGCAATGGCCTTATGGCTAATAAAAATAAAAAAGACATGTGTGAATGGCCTTGTGTTAAGTGTATTGGCTTTGTCCATTGGTTGTAGCTTGGGTGGTTGGGAGGAATGAATGTTATCCTCCCCACCCAGGTTCAATTATTATAAGTGACATGTATACTTTTGTTGAGCCACTATGAATGTATGTGTTATCCCTAAAGTTGGACCTAGACTACAGGGGATCCAAGCTTAGGAAATCTTATTTTGACAATGACTAAATCAAATGAAAATAAATCAAACAGGCAAACTGGTATAAAACTTAAGGCTAGTTTATATTTACAGTATTGCAATGTACTGGGTTGGTATCGTATGTTTATATAGTTTTCAGGTATAAGATCACAATATCATAGATATATGCAACTAGTATATGTAACAGATAATTAAATACAAGTATTCACAAGAACAGCAAAGTGTATAACAGGCTGGTAAAACCATGAGGGCTGCAAGAAAAATCATAAAGGTTATACAACATAAACATACAGAACAACATTCAATAACAAAGATTTTATGATCCTGATAATATAAAGTGAGACTGTGACTGTGTATGAACAATAAAGATAATTGTTTCCTCAGATAAGAATTAGACAATGGAATGTGAGTGACCAACACCTAAAAGAATTACCAAAGAAAACAGTTTAATTAGTACAGGGACAAATCATCATTATATTTCATTCAAAGCTAAAACTTGTTTGAAGCTGTAAAGATCTTATGCTATACAAAGCTGTTTATAATTGCTCCAGCATTATCCCAAAATCTGCCAAGCCCGTCCCCTTCTCGAGACTTCTCCTCAATCGAGACCTTTTCTGGGACCTCCCTCTGCTCTCTCGAGCATTACAATATATAGAAATTACATAACCCCTCATTCCTCTAACTACCTAACTCTTTTCAAGAGATAAGAGAAACCAATCCCTAAATCTGGTCAACATTTCTAAACAGAGCATTCAATTAAGATCGAACCAATAATAGGATATTATCTTGTTAGATGAAATCTCCTTCTCGAACTCAGTCAATCCTATGTCATTTATGTTTTGACAAAATATTGAAATGCTGATTGCGTGTCTGCAAGTCTGGACTCTCCAGCTTTTACAAGATCCCTTAAAGCTCTGTTTCTGGAAACTCTGCCCCTTGTCTTCGGAGCTGCTGCCCTCTCTTTTTCCAAATTAAAATCTGCATATTGTTCCTTCAATCTTGAATAAGAATCTTAATGATTTGAACTTATCTTTAATTTTCTACTTTCAATGCCCCAAAGATATCACCTGCCAGGTGTTTCCTAGAAATGTGGAATTTCTAACCAAACGCCCAGCTGAAAAATCTCCCCAAAACCTTACATTAAAAGATATGAAATAACTATACATTATGATTGCAGAACATGGTGGCGATATTCCCCTAGAGCCCATATAGGAAAGATATTCCGATAAGCAGAATCGGAAATGCTAATGCAGCCTTTAGGCCTTCAGAAGAGCAGTCTGAAATCGGCCAACCATGATCCCTGGTCGAGAAAGGCCAGGCACCCTTAGAAATATGACGATACCAGAAATTTAAATCACCTGGACAATCTTCTTGAACCTGTGACCTTTCTATATACATATGTGTTTTTTTTTAAGCATTGGACCACAATCATCAAGGAGATCAGTCGATATAAGAGCTTGACTAGCAAATGTCGTATCCCATAACTGACTGCCATTGTAACCCTGCATCTTCATGCCATCTTCTGCAACCCATAGATAGTCTGCGATTCGTGGAAGATGCCTTTTAAATGCCTCTGAGTTTGAATCTTCTACCCAGCAACAAAGCATATTCAAAACCTTGTTAACAGGGCCAATGCAGATGTAGCGAGTGTTTTTATCCTCATAGTGTACATGCTTCATCACTGACTGAAGTGCTCTTTCTCGCAGCATTGAACCCGGCCAATGCATAAGTGCAGGCTCTACAACTTTATGAAGTGTTGCCCATAGGATGTCTTGTAAAAATGGATGGGGATAGTAAAGATCCTCCTTTGCACACATGTTGCGTGCTTGATTCCAATCTATTTTCCCATACGGCGCTGTATAAAGATCCTCTCTTAAAGACATAACAATTCCAGTTAGAGGACCCACAAATCTCCGCCCATACAGATATGACATCGGCAAATAAACCATTTGACAGTGACACCACATTCTCCCTAGATGGGTTGGAAGAAAATAAGGGAGAAGCCAAATTTCTGGGGGCAATGGATTGTTTCCAATCCAATCAAATACTCCAAGTACTGAAAGCCACATTTTTCCCCACGAAGGTATTGCAGTGGCACCACCATGATCCAAAATCCATGCACACCCTTTTTCCATGGTTCTGTCACCACCATCAGGTGCTTGTCCAAGAAGTCTCAATGTAACATAGTTTAACACTGTTCCAAACATTGTGTTGGGACCCTCAATGTGCAATCCCCATCCACCATATTCATTCTGATGGTTATATAAATATCGACACATTTCTTTTTTATGCATTTCTGATAAAACTGCACTCATTGCTCCTGTCACATGCAAGACAATAACCAAACCTGGCATAAGGAACATTGGACCGCCATAATCACCAGGCCAATGTCCATCATGTGCTTGAATAGTAGCATAAAAGCGCACTGCTCGGATCAATGTAGTTCGTAATGCCTCGTTTGTGATGTCATTAGCACTTTCTATTTTAACTTGAGGTGGAAGAGGAGAGAGTGCATTTTCTCTTGCAAACTGCAACCTCATTATGCTGCACGCTCTCAAATTGCTGCCAGTTTGTAAAAATTTGCCATGTAAAACATAATCCTTTGCACATACATAGGTTTTTAGTTACTGAATAGAACTTTTAATGATTTAAGGTACCTAAGGGAAACATAATGGCTAACAATCAATAATAAGACACAAAACACAGCAAAATTAAAACAATAAAAACCAAGGATAATCAAAAATTTAAAAAATAAACAGGTGAAAAATCCTAGAGATAACATCTGGCTCCGCCTGGGGATGGCATGCTCCCTGTGAGCTGCCAAGAACAAGTAGACCAAGTGCCTTATTTCCATTGGGCTGGAGTCTTCATCACAAATCTCTGCTACTGAACAAACCACTAACTGAATCTTGCAGACTGAAATAATCTTCTCACGCTGTACAAACTTTAAAGAAATGCTTGAAGCATCAAGATTATTTATTCACAGCTCCTACACTAATCAAAACTACTTTCTTTTGATCAGGTAACATCATGCTTCCAGTGAAGCCATACAAGTATCTGCATACATAATGAAAAGCGTGATCTGTGTATGAACAAAATGAAGACAGGAACAGCAATCATCATCTGTCTGTAATTTTGATTTTCAGATTTATTATTCAATGTATACTGAAATCCTGAATCGATAGATTCCTTGATGTATTCAGATATCGGGTCATACCATTTCCTTCGTTTTGGACTATCAAACTCATCATTATTCTCAATCCTTATATCAAAAGACAGCTGAAAAGAGCTTTGAAATGAGAACTCCTGTATTTTTACCTCCAAATCTTCAATCTCTTTCTCAGCAAATTCTTTTAAAAATATGACTTTAGATTCTGAATTTGACATTAGATGAGCAAAAAAAATGGAAGAAAAATTTTCATGAATGCTCATATTACTCCATTCCTTTAAATCTTTAATAGAAAGAATATCTTCCCTAAACTCTGTCTTCTCCAATATAATCCAAAAATCTATTGATGACTTAATCGACCCCACTGACAAATCTACTGATCTGGAAATGATGCATAAAGGGGACCATGGAATATGAAGATTCATTTCAGCAGAAAGGAAAAGACAACCTTCCTTTGTCAAAAACAATCTGACATTTGAATTGCTTAAAGATTCCATATAATCAATAAATGGATCAATGAAATTATAAGGAATTACCTTTTGCTGAAGATCAAAATATCTCTGTATATCCTCTTCCTCATAATGGCTGCCACTTTCAGCTAGCTGCAAATTGAATTGTACATATGGCTGCTCAATGTCTTCTACAGATTCAGGATGATTGAGTTCTATACAATGCTGTTCCTCACCAAAATTTGATTCATAATTCTCATACACCTGTTGACTGCTCCTCAAACCAACAAAGGATGATGTAAGGATCTGCTCTGTTTCATCTGGATACACATCATAGATTGGGATATCTTCAGAATGAATCAGCTGATGCTGATCCAAATCTAGAACTTTAATATCTTCTCCTGGAGGTTCCACCGATATTTTAATGTCTTCATCATACAATGGAGCATTCTGATCAATTTCTAAAGACAAAGATTTCTGTTCTATGATGCTCTCATCAGAATTTTGAAAAATTTCTTCTTGTGAAACAAAATTAGAGGAAGATAATGAATCTTCTTCTTTCTTTATATCATAACCACCGGCTTCATCCTCTCTACTGGAAAAATATGCCTCTAACCTCTGCATAGATAATGCATATCCCCTACAACAATCCTCAAGAATGCACTCATCTGGGTATATCCTCTTATAATATGAATTAAAGGTATCATGAAAGTTTTTCAAAGAGGAAATACTGGAAGGAGGAAGAGTTCTGTACCATTTTCTTGCAGAACCATCTAATGAATACATAAACATTTTCATCAATACGTCTTCATGATGTATATTCAGCTGATCCATGTATTGATGAAATTTAAGTACATGATATGCCGGATTGTCCTCCTCCTCTTCTCTGAATCGGGGAAGAAAATCTCCCCATTCATCCATGGTAGGTACTTCATGTGGAAAGCCATGAATATCTGAGAAATTGAACGGAGCCAATCTCTGTGCCACCATGGTTTCCATACACTTACACATCTTGTAAAATTGCCTCTGGATTCTTCGAACATGGAGTCGCCCGGTGAATAAATCTGTAGTCTAACTAACGCCCTGCTCCTGTTCACCATCAAGAGCTGGATCTGATCTTTGTCATTCTTTCCCGGGGAAGATTATCTTCACTCCTCCGTCTCCGGCAACGGCGCCAGAAGATGTTATCCCTAAAGTTGGACCTAGACTACAGGGGATCCAAGCTTAGGAAATCTTATTTTGACAATGACTAAATCAAATGAAAATAAATCAAACAGGCAAACTGGTATAAAACTTAAGGCTAGTTTATATTTACAGTATTGCAATGTACTGGGTTGGTATCGTATGTTTATACAGTTTTCAGGTATAAGATCACAATATCATAGATATATGCAACTAGTATATGTAACAGATAATTAAATACAAGTATTCACAAGAACATCAAAGTGTATAACAGGCTGGTAAAACCATGAGGGATGCAAGAAAAATCATAAAGGTTATACAACATAAACATACAGAACAACATTCAATAACAAAGATTTTATGATCCTGATAATATAAAGTGAGACTGTGACTGTGTATGAACAATAAAGATAACTGTTTCCTCAGATAAGAATTAGACAATGGAATGTGAGTGACCAACACCTAAAAGAATTACCAAAGAAAACAGTTTAAGTAGTACAGGGACAAATCATCATTATATTTCATTCAAAGCTAAAACCTGTTTGAAGCTGTAAAGATCTTATGCTATACAAAGTTGTTTATAATTCCTCCAGCATTATCCCAAAATATGCCAAGCCCGTCCCCTTCTCGAGACTTATCCTCAATCGAGACCTTTTCTGGGACCTCCCTCTGCTCTCTCGAGCATTACAATATATAGAAATTACATAACCCCTCATTTCTCTAACTACCTAACTCTTTTCAAGAGATAAGAGAAACCAATCCCTAAATCTGGTCAACATTTCTAAACAGAGCATTCAATTAAGATCGAACCAATAATAGGATATTATCTTGTTAGATGAAATCTCCTTCTCGAACTCAGTCAATCCTATGTCATTTATGTTTTGACAAAAGATTGAAATGCTGATTGCGTGTCTGCAAGTCTGGACTCTCCAGCTTTTACAAGATCCCTTAAAGCTCTGTTTCTGGAAACTTTGCCCCTTGTCTTCGGAGCTGCTGCCCTCTCTTTTGCCAAATTAAAATCTGCATATTGTTCCTTCAATCTTGAATAAGCATCTTAATGATTTGAACTTATCTTTAATTTGCTACTTTCAATGCCCCAAAGATATCACCTGCCAGGTGTTTCCTAGAAATGTGGAATTTCTAACCAAACGCCCAGCTGAAAAATCTCCCCAAAAACTTACATTAAAAGATATGAAATAACTATACATTATGATTGCAGAACATGGCGGCGATATTCCCCTAGAGCCCATATAGGAAAGATATTCCGATAAGTAGAATAGGAAATGCTAATGTAGCCTTTAGGCCTTCAGAAGAGCAGTCTGAAATCGGCCAACCATGATCCCTGGTCAAGAAAGGCCAGGCACCCTTAGAAATATGACGATACCAGAAATTTAAATCACCTGGACAATCTTCTTGAACCTGTGACCTTTCTATATACATATGTGCTTTTTTTTTAAGCATTGGACCACAATCATCAAGGAGATCAGTCGATATAAGAGCTTGACTAGCAAATGCCGTATCCCATAACTGACTGCCATTGTAACCCTGCATCTTCATGCCATCTTCTGCAACCCATAGATAGTCTGCGATTCGTGGAAGATGCCTTTTAAATGCCTCTGAGTTTGAATCTTCTACCCAGCAACAAAGCATATTCAAAACCTTGTTAACATGGCCAATGCAGATGTAGTGAGTGTTTTCATACTCATAGTGTACATGCTTCATCACTGACTGAAGTGCCCTTTCTCGCAGCATTGAACCCGGCCATTGCATAAGTGCAGGCTCTACAACTTTATGAAGTGTTGCCCATAGGATGTCTTGTAAAAATGGATGTGGATAGTAAAGATCCTCCTTTGCACACATGTTGCGTGCTTGATTCCAATCTATTTTCCCATACGGCGCTGTATAAAGCTCCTCTCTTAAAGACATAACAATTCCAGTTAGAGGACCCACAAATCTCCGCCCATATAGATATGACATCGGCAAATAAACCATTCGACAGTGACACCACATTCTCCCTGGATGGGTTGGAAGAAAATAAGGGAGAAGCCAAATTTCTGGGGGCAATGGATTGTTTCCAATCCAATCAAATACTCCAAGTACTGAAAGCCACATTTTTCCCCATAAAGGTATTGCAGTGGCACCACCATGATCCAAAATCCATGCACGCCCTTTTTCCATGGTTCCGTCACCACCATCAGGTGCTTGTCCAAG
This sequence comes from Pseudotsuga menziesii, assembly GCA_001517045.1. Lineage (NCBI taxonomy): Eukaryota > Viridiplantae > Streptophyta > Pinopsida > Pinales > Pinaceae > Pseudotsuga > Pseudotsuga menziesii. The sequence continues at coordinate 523,652 of LPNX011114249.1, forward strand.
AAGTCTCAATGTAACATAGTTTAACACTGTTCCAAACATTGTGCTGGGACCCTCAATGTGCAATCCCCATCCACCATCTTCATTCTGATGGTTATATAAATATCGACACATTTCTTTTTTATGCATTTCTGATAAAACTGCACTCATTGCTCCTGTCACATGCAAGACAATAACCAAACCTGGCATAAGGAACATTGGACCGCCATAATCACTAGGCCAATGTCCATCATGTGCTTGAATAGTAGCATAAAAGCGCACTGCTCGGATCAATGTAGTTCGTAATGCCTCGTCTGTGATGTCATTAGCACTTTCTATTTTAACTTGAGGTGGAAGAGGAGAGAGTGCATTTTCTCTTGCAAACTGCAACCTCATTATGCTGCACGCTCTCAAATTGCTGCCAGTTTGTAAAAATTTGCCATGTAAAACATAATCCTTTGCACATACATAGGTTTTTAGTTACTGAATAGAACTTTTAATGATTTAAGGTACCTAAGGGAAACATAAGGGCTAACAATCAATAATAAGACACAAAACACAGCAAAATTAAAACAATAAAAACCAAGGATAATCAAAAATTTAAAAAATAAACAGGTGAAAAATCCTAGAGATAACAGTATGATTTATGAATGAATGTTAGATTTTTTCTTCTCTGAAGTTCTTTGAAAAAACACTATTCACATAGTCGTCCCTCTGGCGAATGACAAGCTTCTAGCGCAACGCTACAATCACGACTGTAGCTCCGTCTCTAGCTGTTCTCGCCTCATCCATGAATATCTCACGCACGTTTATTTGTCTATCATGTCTACTCACTCTCTTATCTGCTGGTTGTTCCCTTTGTCTGTTGGTTCTCCGCTGGTTGTTCCCTTTATCCACTGGTTCTGATCAACATTGCTTGCTTGTCAACATCAGCTTGGCATGTTCTGCAAGTAATTCTATTTGCATGTTTTGCATCTGATCGTTCGGTTGTCTGTACCCTTTGGAATGTATTTGCAAAGACGTGGCTTCTGAATGTGTTAGCGACTCACGACAGAGAAGAGCTAGCAGATCATTTGGAGTTGCCTCCCATAGCGACAACAATCTGATATTGGGTCTTATTTGGGAACAGATAGCAAGGATGCACACAATGAGTAATCCTGGGGAGAAGGTGGACACTGCAGCCTCCTTGGCTTCTCTAGCCCAAAACAATGACTAAAACAGGAAATTGATTGTTAAAAGAAGGAAGAATCGGCCCCTTGCTCAATTTCATCCCTCTAGAAAGATACAACCCAGGAGTATATGGAATAGGAAACAAAGACCATTTTCCATTTACTAATCTCTGCAGTTGCATAAAATCATCGAAACGATGAACTATAAGTGTAAAGTTAATTCCTCACAAGCTCCATTCAAACACCAACATGAACATCGATTTGATAAAATCAAAGCACTGCAAAATGCTTCGTGTTTCATGGTGATATTAGTGTGGATGTAATTTACTTAGACCATTGCTAGGATTCAGATTCCATTCAGAGAGGATCAGGTGCCAGTGAATCCACAATATCCCCTGATGATATATTTTCATGGAAGAAGCATATAAGTTGGAGAATATTGCACGATTTTTCACAGAAGAAGCATAAATATTAGGGTTTGGAGAGTAAAATGGTAAGTATTTTTCCTTCCAATTTGAAGAACCGAGGGTAATTTTAACAGAACAAAAAGAATTTCCCACCATTCACTTACCAATAATGAAAGTAGAGGAGTATATCTGTGCCGGTAACATTTAAATTTATATTCATTGTTCATCATATATTTTCTTTTCGATTTGGCAAAATTATTTTATACAACTAATGTAAATAATGTGCCGACTACAACTTCACCCATCTAATCGCGAATGCATTGTGTCTCTTTCATGTCATGTATTCCCCTTTGTAGTGAACTATTGGACACTTTATCAATTTTCCCTGAATTCTTTCCACAGATGACCAGGTTGTTGAAGTTCTTGATGTGGTAGATAATGGTGGTCCTGCAACTTTCATTTGATTAGTCTGTTGAGAATTCTCTTCGCCAAAGTAGTCAATGATTACTTTATTTGTTGCAACACTTTAAATATCATCGTCAAAGCACAACCTATAGCACCATATCTCTTTAGTTGGTTTTATGGAGTTCTGAGCAGGTCCTCCCAACGTTTTAGGAGCATTTGGAGCTCCTCACAGGCCGGTCAAGAAAATAAATGTACAAGCCGAGGAGAGTGTAAGTTGAACGATTCTAGTAAGTTAAATTTGTTCGAGTATTGTGTCGTTAATGATATTATATTCATGCCCCTTGTCGGCCTAAATTTGTTGGAGTAAGCCTAAGAAATATTACTCCATGATGGATTTCGTCACATTTTAAGGAGTTTTATATAGCTGAAGTTGAAGCCTCAGTATTTTGATATCTAACATGCTTTCTTAATGTCATGGGTTTCATCACTTTTTTTTAAAATAATGTGTGAAAGATCCATAAATAGGTGTTTCTAATGTCATGGGTTTCATCATTTTCTAAAACTAATGCTAAAAGACATCCATATAAGGGTTTCTACTTTGTTATGGATTTCATCGTCTCCTTCCAAATTTGTCATGGTTTTTATTACTTTGTAAAAGTGTTGCTTGAAGTGATCCATAACAGGGGTAATATCATCACTTTCAAAAGGGTCTTATTTCTGAAGCAAATTATTATTTATATGGTCGGAGTTGCCTTGGGATTTTCAAATCATATGTATTTTTTAACTTCTGCACAATGTTATGATCAAGGATTGAAAGTCACAATATTTAGGGATCTTATGCTTTTTAATTTATACATGTGGTATGATCAATTCCTGTATTGATCAATTTCATTTTCCTATATGGGTCATTGATTTATTATGTAACACAAATGCAATAACACATGGCTTCTGGATCTTAATGTGGAGAGCTGGGAAATAATTTTTGGCCACATAGATGCAATAACAAATGGATCGTGGATATTACTATGGAGAGTTGGAAAAGAATTTTTGGCCACACGGATGCAGTAACAAATGGATCGTGGATATTACTGTGGAGAGTTGGAAAAGACACAATGGTAGTGAATTTTACAGTGGAGTCTGAAACGATCTCGAGACTTTATAAACACGTGGATGAAATAACAAGTGGATTATGGATTTTGGATCTTATTGTGGAGAGTTGGAAAAGTATTCCTTGAAATGATATTTGTGGATCTTACTGGGGAGAATGGAAAAGGATTCCTTGAAATGATATTTTCTAAGAAGACATTAATTATGTTGCATTGACCATGTGTTATCTTGACGTTTGATACTGAAAATGTGCCGTCGTTTCTGTTCATTTGTGGTGCATCCGTTTGAGAACATATAATGTATGCACTAATCTTATCTATGCCTTAACTAGCTATAGTTATCACCTACTGCTTCCATTGGTGTTCTATTTGGATACCAATTTTGGTTCGATTTCATGAATAATATGGGCCACTGCAACTTCGAGCTTCTCCCCAAGTGGCCATTTAGGGTTTTTCCTCCTTTGAAATACTTGATCTACACGCCCTCGTAAGTAATGATCACAGGTTTTATATATGTATATGTGTAATAGAATATTTGCAATTTCTTGATAGCTAGCTGATTCGTTGCAACTGTGCTTTCGTTTTTTCCTTTAAATATTTGAAAAAAAATTGCATTTGCAGATTTCACTCTCTTCATCATTCTCAAGTGCACGCCAACTTTAGTCTTTTCATGCCCATTTATGATTATCTTTATGGAATAGTCGACAAATCCTCAGATTCTCTTTATGAGGATGCATGGGAAGGTAAATATCTCTGTCAACTCATTAGAAAGGTGGAATGATGCAATTTATTTCTATGCCAATAAATCACCAATTATGGTTGTAATTTGAAACAGGGCGAAAAAATAAAGTTGATTTTGTATACCTCAACCCTGCAGTCAGTTTTTCATTTGCGTTTTGGTTTTTCTTTATTTATTGCAAAGCCATACTCTTCCAAATGGTATTTTGGAATGTTGTGGCCTATTAGCAACACACTCATGCAGATCTTTTGGATTTTTGGAAGAACATTCATCGCTGAAAAGAATTTATTAGATCGGCTGCATATGCAAACTTGGGTGATTCCAAGATACACTTTCCAGGGGATGTATATACCATATAACATATGATTTGGTTTTCTAATTCATTTAATTATGTTCATAGGAATTTATATATTATCTCAGATTTTGGACTTGATTGAGTTGATTATAAAATTAACCTAAGTGTAACAAGTGTGTAACATGATTCATTTTATGGTTATCTTATCTTGTTATCTTAAATGCATAAAAGAAACGGGTAACTATTTGTTTTGTTTTTAATTAAATAGTAATTTAGATATTATCTCAGATTTTGGACTTGGATGAGTTGATTAACGAGATCAACATAAGTGTAACAAATGTACAATAGGATTCATTTTATGGTTATCTTATCTTGTTATCTTAAATGCATAAAAGAAACGGCTAACCATTTGTTTTTTTTTTTCATATTAGTTTTTGTTTTGTTTTTAATTAAATAGTATTTGTTTTGTGATTATATTAAGTTTAACAATCTGATATGAATTATGAATAATGGATATAAAATTATATATTTTAGATTTTGTTTAACAACTCTAATTATTCACAGAAATAAGTGATTAGTTGTGCTTATGAACATTCATGGATCACTTTACTTGTCAGTATAAGTTAAGGAGCAAGCCATTGTGGTAGTATACCGTGCTTGTTTTTGGTCTTCCTTTGATCAACAAGATTAAACCAAGTATAACAAATATACAACAAGATTCATTGTATGGTTATCTTATCTTATATTATTTAGATATCATCTCAGATTTTGGATTTGGTTGACTTGATCAACAAGATTAAACCAAGTATAACAAATGTACAACATGATTCATTGTATGGTTATCTTATCTTGTTACCTTAAATGCATAACAAGAAATTGGTAACCATTTGTTTTTTTTTTTCATATCAGTTTTTTTTTGTTTTTACTTAAATTGTATTTGTTTTGTGATTATATTAAGTTTAACAATTTGATATGAACTATAAATAATGGATATAAAATTATATATTTTAACTTTTGTTTAATAGCTAATTATCTTCACCAAAATAAGAAAATAAGCGATTAGTTATATTTATAGACATTCACGAACTACTTTACTTATGAGTGTAAGTAAAGAGGCAAGCTACTGTACTAGTATATCGTGCTTGCCTTTGGTTTTCTTTCTACTCATATTATATGAATCGACTCTTCAGAGAAAACAAGGATTAACCAGATCATTGAAAATTCCATATTGGACCCTGATAAAGAGGGAGCAAAAGTTATAGATTTAGGCCTTCTCAACAACAAGGTATTGTTTGATTTCATTTATGGCATTAATCTTCCCTTTGCTTAAAACGGGGCTTGTTTAAATTTCGCTTATATTAATTATGCCCAAAATGAAGACTTGAACGAAGGAGGAAAACTGTTTCTCAAGTGCCACGAGAATCTCAAAATCCGTATTGTCGATGGTAGTACCTTAGCAGCTGCTTTTGTTTCGAATTTCATTCAAGAGAAGGAAATTTTGGAGGTGCTTCTTGTTTCTGGGGGAGCATCCAAGGTGGGAACTGGTATTGCCAGGGTGCTTGGTGAACGAGGGGTTAGGGTTCAGGTTTGTCTATGTCCTAAACTAAACCAAATTTAGGGTTACACAATGAATTCATTCCACCCGACCACTTTGCTTTCTAATTTGATTCAGTTACTATTTTACTTTACTGGGCAGCTTCTGCTGGACTCAGAAGAACAATTTGAGAAATTAAAGATGGGAGTGCCTCAGGAATTTTTACACAACCTTTTACATGTTACAAGCTACCAGTTGAGCATTAACTGCAAGGTGGGTGTTCTATATATTTTCTATTTGTGTGTGGTGTTGTAGAGATGTGATCCAAATTTTTTTTTTAGATTAATTCCTGTGAAGCATGCTGTAATCAGGTTTTAAGATGTTTAATCTTTTCTCCTTGGAAGTAAAATGGGATATTATTTAATGGAAATTTGAATATGGTAGATGTTAGCGTTTAAGGATCTGAAACTTTCCATTGATAAGCAATAAATAAACAGCGGAATATAGACAGCAAATTCATAATACCTTGTTCCATCTTGACATCCTGAGTTTGATTCCAGACACCTCTGTCACTGCTGCTCCTTTCCAGCGACGTATTGAAGAAACCTAGCACAGAACAGAAAGAGGTTTCTCTCTCTTACCCTGCACCAATGCGTTCCTTCAACTTGTCTGATGCGTATTCTGAAAGGATCATTTATAGGCAGAGAGAGGACCGGTTTCCCCATGAAACTTATTCTCCACCTGTCCATCAGAGTAGGAGAAATAGAAACGGCTGCCAAGAACCCGTCTCTTCATATGGACAACGTAAAACTGAATTTCTAAATTTAGTCTTACATTCTCCCACTTGGCACATATGATAACTTAATGTTAGAGTTTATCAAAGTATACATTAGGTGCGCCATAAGTCACATTCATATTGGTTTTCAGTTTGGTCATCATAATACTATAATTAAACAACCTAGTAATGCGAGTCATGACGGTTCCATGTTAATAGGACAACATAGTCCCTTTCATGCACCACGACATTAGTAACCTGTTTAATAAGACTGTAAACAAGGAGTGATTTCATAAGGTCCAACAATAATGTCCCTTGTCAGAGACTATTCCTGTCATCATTCATTTATTCTCATACATGTATGTACATTTTTAGAACAGGATTTATCAAACAAAAACGCTTTTATTAAGATCTCAGAGTGTTAATTGAAACAAACAACATTATGTGATTCATCTCATAAAGGTAGCAACTGTTATGTGCTACGTTCAATCCCCATTCTATAAGCATGTTCTTTAAATGTCTTCGGTGGCAATCCTTTTGTCAATGGATCTGCAACCATGAGCAGAGTGCTTATGTGTTCAATTGACACTCGTCGTTTCTGAACTTCTTCTTTAACGGCAAAGTATTTCAGTTCCATGTGTTTAGCACCATTAGAATACCTGTCATTTTTAGAGAAGAATACAGCTGCGGCATTATCACAGCAGATCCTCAGCGGCTTGACAATAGAGTCGACAACCCCAAGTCCTGAGATAAAATTTCGCAGCCATAATCCATGAACCGTGGCCTCAAAGCATGCCACAAATTCATCTTCCATAGTGGATGAAGCAGTGATGGTTTTCTTCGCACTTTTCCATGATATTGCACCTCCGGCTAATAGGAACAAATAGCCAAAAGTAGACTTCCTACTGTCAACACATCCAGCAAAATCTGAGTCTAAGTAGCCAATCACCTCCAGATTATCAGACCTCCTAAATGTGAGCATGTAATCCTTCGTTCCCTGCAAGTACCTCATCACTTTCTTTGTAGCTTTCCAGTGTTCCAATCCAGGATTAATTTGGTATCTTCCTAGCATACCTACTGCAAAACTGATGTCTGGCCTAGTGCAAGTCTGTGCATACATCAAACTTCCTACTGCAGAAGCATAAGGAATTATTTCCATCTGTTTTCATCCCCATTCATTCTGTGGACATTGCATAAGGCTGAATTTGTCCCCTTTCTAAATAGGGACATCACCAGCTGAACATTTATCCATTCCGAATCTCTCTAGAACTCTTTCGATATAAGCCTTCTGAGACAATCCTAGCATTCTA
>LPNX011114249.1:533225-545644 GCA_001517045.1 Pseudotsuga menziesii
ATCCATATTCATCTCAAGAGTCTTTAATTGAGTAGCCAAGTTTGTCATTTCAAGGACATGCTCATGCATTCCACGCGTACCATCAAATTTCATGGTGGTAAGCTTAGCCATTAGTGTCCTAGCAAGAGACTTGTCTGCAGTTTTGAAACGCTCTTCCACAGATTTCAGGAATTCTTTAGCATTCTCAGTAGTAGGAAGAGTTGACTTAATGTTGTTTGCTACAGTCATTCGCATGAACTTAAGGCTCAGTTTATTCGATTTTTACCATGCTTTGAATGCAGATTTTTCTTCTGTACTGCTGTTACTAGTAATAGCAGCTGGTTTTGGAGATTCAAGTGCTACATCCAGATCAAGAACACCAAGGTGAAACTGAACCTGTTCTTTCCAATCTGAGAAATTCATTCCATTCAAGAGCGGGACAGAAGAGGCATGCGAATGCAACGAAATGGGAACTGATACTGCAATCATAAATACACGTTATGTGATATTAATGCTAAGAGTTATAAGCAATTTGAAAATCATGGTTAAACAATAGTAAATAGTATCACCGTGACCTACCTTTGGGCTAATCTGATGGTAATCTATTGACAATTATGGTGATTTCCTTTTACCACCTAATAGGACTGTTTGAAAAAATATTCACAACAAAGTAAGTACGTTACCTTTGAGTATCCTTACTTGCCTCAATTGTCAATACGCATCAATCATCCTATTCCAATTAAATAGTTTTTCAAAAATTGGTGCACCTTTGGGCCAACCTAATATTCTTGTGACTAAATAATTGCGATTTGCAGAGTCATTCTTAATACCAAGGGAAACAAGTATTAAATTTGATAATTTGACTTAACATCTATGAGTCTTTCCGGTTGGACCACTTTGGTGGTTGCCAAACCGTATCTTAATATAGACTTTAAATCAATGTAACGACTCTGCATAATGTGTTTAATTAGAGTTTTGTCATCATTCATTATGGCAAAAGAAAGCATTTAATGTGACAGAGAAATTTAATAAAATATCAGATCTTAATTGTCCCAGTATGCTATATAATAGCTGATAAGGAATCATTATCAATTGCTTTAAGGGTAATTTGTGTTCAATAAAATTTCTGTAGTGAGCTAAGCTGTTTGTCAAAAGTTTTAAACCGAAAACACCAAAAAAAAACAACAGTAAACTCAAACAAATCGTAGCATACCAGTGAGGGGACTTTACAGTTTTACTCCTTTGCTATAGTGACAAATTCAAACCCAATGTGACTTATCACAATGAAACAACCAACTCCCAGTTGTGAGCATAAGACTTCTGTAGACAACTACTATTATTTTAAAGCATTTTCATGGCAAAATCATATTGCATTGAATAATGAAAGTTGATTCTTTATATTGAAAATCATAGAGGCTTCAGCCTTCTGATTCATTATATTGAAAATCAGTTATCGCGCTAGTGTCTAGAAGTTTCCAAATAGACAAAAACTTTAGCCAAGCAGCTCTAAGCACCTCGGAAAAGATCATAATACAGGTTAAGTTTGTGCTTCTAATAATAAACTGCAGACACAAAGTAATCCACAAAATAATGTATTTAGCCGAGCTCTAAGCGAAACCAGCACAAAGAACATTTTTAGCAGAAGCTCGAAGCGATACATCTCAAGTTGAAGGGCCATTGGGACTTATCGTTTATTTCTAGATTCTGGTTATCATTTGGATTTGTCTCAGACTCTTTATGTTCCTTCTATTTCCAGAAATTTAATTTCCTTGTCTAGACTTGACATCGATGGTTACTCCTGTCTAGGCAAATGGCTTAGTCTGGAAGATCAGATGAAGGCACCCAAGGGAACTTGTTTTATTCCTTTTCTTCCCTTTCCAATGCAAAATGTTCATGAGGACTGCACTTACTAGACCGTTCCTGCAATGAGTGTGCCCAAGAATCTTGAGAATCTGCAAGCCTGTGAGGTAAGGCTGGTTTTTAATAAAATTTATGTGTGTGCACTTGCATGATTTTATGAAAGATGTTGACGGTAGTTCTGTGATTTTGTTTGATGGGAAACAAAACGAAAGAACGACTTTCTTAGAAGTGTAATGAGTGCATGCCGTGTTGGAGGAATTGTGCATGCACTGGAAGAATGGGATCATCATGAATGCGATGATGGCATTGACAGCGCCAGCATTGCTCGACTGTGGGAAGCTACAGTCAAACATGGTTTTATTCCTTTCAATTCCATCACAACCAACTAATAAAGCATAGGGTTGATAGATGCAAATTTACTACTGAGTTTTCAGACCAGGTGGATTTTAAAGAGAAGAGCAGTTAGTGTTGGAAATGTGGTGGATTTCAAAGAAAAGAGCAGTTGTTAGTGTTGGAAATCATGTAAGGTTTTATTGAAGTGAAGTAAGTGTACTGGTAGAAGAGATTTTGGAGTTTTCACTGTATTATGAGTTCAAAGTTTTTGGATCTAGAAATAATATTTTTCTGTGTCAAGAATTTTTAGAGTTTTTACTGTATTATGAATTTAGAATTTAAAATTGGAGTTTTCAATATATCATAAATTTAAAATTGGATTTTTCAAATAAAATGACTACAAAAGAGATCGGTACCACTTAATCACAAAAGTGAAACAACTCTCGTGTAGTAAGTGGCTATGCATGGGAGGTGGTGTGGTTTTTTTAAAAGTTATGTTAAATCAATTTTAGTTTATTGGATATCTTTGTCCTAGATTACAATAAAGACTCTATAATACATGAGAAGGTTTTTTTAGATTCATCGCCCATAACACTGGTTAATGATCTCCATAACTTCATATGTCAAATAGCTAACAAGTGGATGGCCAACTCTCTGCTAGTACAATTCTTTATGACTAGGTTGAAACTCTCAAGACAAACCCCTACCTCATTCATTGCAAGTGGTAATCCCAAGGAAATTAATTCTGTACCAATTTCAAATCAATTACAGTTGTTTTTGTCAATTGAAGGGCTTTCCATTAATGTTTTTTCCTATTTTCAGATTATACCTTATCTTTGTGTCTTGCTAAAGTATTAAGAGTTCAATTTTATTTTTTAAATTTGAATTTTATTTCAAAAGGCAATTATATAAAAAAACAATCAAAATAGAAGAATATATATTATTAATATATAAAAGATAATATTTAAAAAATTAAAATCTATATAATAATATATATTATTTAAACTAATTTTAGAAAAATATATAACATTATTAAAAAACTAATATTATTTCAATATTAATGGTTTTATCATCTTCTTCCATTTTTCTTCCAAATTATTGGCATTCCAAAGTCTTTATTAGTCATTAATTATTTTATATACAATAGAAAAGTTAGTGTTGGCTTGGAATTTGGCTCTTAATTCATTAATAAAACATATTGCTTTATAAATAAAACTAATGTTAGTGTTAGCTACAATGCAGTAGCAAAAGATGAGTGTGGTTTGATCTTAGAGTAAAGACAACTTATGAATATCATTCTCACATGCATACTTAGAATGTTGTATTAGTTTATGGTGGCATATTGTTTCATGGTCTTGGAAAATTATACTACATCTTAAAATATTCCAATGGTTGGTTGTAGATAATCACATGCTTACCTCGGACAACCTTTCTTGGTCGGGTGTGATAGACTCGAATTGCTGCTCTCTATGTGGATCGGATGATGAAACCATTTTTCATATTTTTGTGACTTGTTCGCTCGCAAAGGAGGTTTGGAAATTGGTTTCACAGGCCCTCAATTGTCTAGTCTTCTGGAAGGGAAGTTCTTTGTCAGATTGCTTTGTCTCCTGGAAACGATCTGCGCCTACCTGGAATTATTTGACTTGCTTCATTACATGGGAAATCTGGTTAGACCCCAACAGGCATATTTTTTAAAGCAAGCATGTTTCTTCTTTATCTATTTGTTTCAAGGGTTTGGATGCTTTAAATGAATGTCTTGAGGGTAAGCTATCAAGTGTCAAGCCTTCAAAAACAATCCTTCCATTAGACCCAATCCTTTATGACAAACCTATGGGTTTTTTTATGGCTCCTAGATTCAAAACTCGCTCTCTTGTGTTGTAGGAACTATGCTATTTTTGAATCCGCATTGTTACTATAAGCTATGGATATGATGTGGATCAGGTTCTAACACCATGGGAGAACTTCTTTCCTTATGGCTCTTTTGGAATTTCATTTCTAGCATTGGATTGGATGGGGTTCATGTCTTTGGAGACTCAAAGGTTATCGTCGACTGGGCCAAGAATGATTATGAAACTCATAACCTACATATCTTGGCTTGGATTAAAAGGACTCGGTCGCTGATAAATCTATTTCAAGACATCTCTTTCTCGCATATTTTCATGTCCTTTAACCATATGGCTAACTTGCTTTCAAAAAAAGGCCATCAGGCGGAAGTTGGTTTTTTCTTCTTTGAGCGGTGGGAAGATGGATCCCTTGTATCTGAGGGTTTCCATCAAACTATATTTTGTTGAACTTATGGTCTTTGTTCTTCAGATGCTTTTTGGCCTACTTTTTTCTGGTATCAGCCCCGTTTGGGGTTGAGGTATGGTTTTTTTCCCTACTAGCTTGGGACTTCTATGTTGTCCATGTTTTGTGTCTATTTTGTCTCTTTGACTATCATATGTTATGGCTCAACTTTTAGCTATCTCGATGATGGATTTGTATCAAACAATCATATACATAAATAAAGTATAGTTATTTTTTTAGGAAAAAAAGAATGTTGCATTAGTTTCTTTCAACTTTATAAAGCTCTGCATTGGTTTCTCTCTTAGGCTACAGGGGCATGAAGAGAAGCAGGGTGTCCACTAGAGAAAATTTTTGATGACTTGATGGAGAGCAGAGCTTCCTTTCTACCTACTAAAAACCCTTGGGATTTACTAAAAACCCTTGGGATTTAAATTGTGAGATCAGTCGCCCAAGCTGAGCATATGTCATTGGTTAAATCCCACATTACAAATCCTGGTAAGTTGAATTTTTTTAAATCATATGTATTTTTTAACTTCTGCACAATGTTATGATCAAGGATTGAAAGTCACAATATTTAGGGATCTTATGCTTTTTAATTTATACATGTGGTATGATCAATTCCTGTATTGATCAATTTCATTTTCCTATATGGGTCATTGATTTATTATGTAACACAAATGCAATAACACATGGCTTCTGGATCTTAATGTGGAGAGTTGGGAAATAATTTTTGGCCACATAGATGCAATAACAAATGGATCGTGGATATTACTATGGAAAGTTGGAAAAGAATTTTTGGCCACACGGATGCAGTAACAAATGGATCGTGGATATTACTGTGGAGAGTTGGAAAAGACACGATGGTAGTGAATTTTACAATGGAGTCTGAAACGATCTCGAGACTTTATAAACACGTGTATGCAATAACAAGTGGATTATGGATTTTGGATCTTATTGTGGAGAGTTGGAAAAGTATTCCTTGAAATGATATTTGTGGATCTTACTGGGGAGATTGGAAAAGGATTCCTTGAAATGATATTTTCTAAGAAGACATTAATTATGTTGCATTGACCATGTGTTATCTTGACGTTTGATACTGAAAATGTGCCATCGTTTCTGTTCATTTGTGGTGCATCCATTTGAGAACATATAATGTATGCACTAATATTATCTATGCCTCAACTAGCTATAGTTATCACCTACTGCTTCCATTGGTGTTCTATTTGGATACCATTTTTGGTTCGATTTCATGAATAATATGGGCCACTGCAACTTCGAGCTTCTCCCCAAGTGGCCATTTAGGGTTTTTCCTCCTTTGAAATACTTGATCTACACGCCCTCGTAAGTAATGATCACAGGTTTTATATATGTATATGTGTAATAGAATATTTGCAATTTCTTGATAGCTAGCTGATTCGTTGCAACTGTGCTTTCGTATTTTCCTTTAAATATTTGAAAAAAAATTGCATTTGCAGATTTCACTCTCTTCATCATTCTCAAGTGCACGCCAACTTTAGTCTTTTCATGCCCATTTATGATTATCTTTATGGAATAGTCGACAAATCCTCAGATTCTCTTTATGAGGATGCATGGGAAGGTAAATATCTCTGTCAACTCATTAGAAAGGTGGAATGATGCAATTTATTTCTATGCCAATAAATCACCAATTATGGTTGTAATTTGAAACAGGGCGAAAAAATAAAGTTGATTTTGTATACCTCAACCCTGCAGTCAGTTTTTCATTTGCGTTTTGGTTTTTCTTTATTTATTGCAAAGCCATACTCTTCCAAATGGAATTTTGGAATGTTGTGGCCTATTAGCAACACACTCATGCAGATCTTTTGGATTTTTGGAAGAACATTCATCGCTGAAAAGAATTTCTTAGATCAGCTGCATATGCAAACCTGGGTGATTCCAAGATACACTTTTCAGGGGACGTATATACCATATAACATACTATATTATGTGATTCGGTTTTCTAATTCATTTAATTATGTTTATAGGAATTTATATATTATCTCAGATTTTGGACTTGGTTGAGTTGATTATAAAATTAACCTAGTTGAGTTGATTATAAAATTAACTAAGTGTAACAAGTGTGTAACATGATTCATCTTATGGTTATCTTATCTTGTTATCTTAAATGCATAAAAGAAATGGGTAACCATTTGTTTTGTTTTTCCATATCATTTTTTTGTTTTGTTTTTAATTAAATAGTAATTTAGATATTATCTCAGATTTTGGACTTGGCTGAGTTGATTAACAAGATTAACATAAGTGTAACAAATGTACAATAGGATTCATTTTATGGTTATCTTATCTTGTTATCTTAAATGCATAAAAGAAACGGCTAACCATATGTTTTGTTTTTTCATATCAGTTTTTGTTTTGTTTTTAATTAAATAGTATTTGTTTTGTGATTATATTAAGTTTAACAATCTGATATGAATTATGAATAATGGATATAAAATTATATATTTTAGATTTTGTTTAACAACTTTAATTATTCACAGAAATAAGTGATTAGTTGTGCTTATGAACATTCATGGATCACTTTACTTGTCAGTATAAGTTAAGGAGCAAGCCATTGTGGTAGTATACCGTGCTTGTTTTTGGTCTTCCTTTGATCAACAAGATTAAACCAAGTATAACAAATATACAACAAGATTCATTGTATGGTTATCTTATCTTATATTATTTAGATATCATCTGAGATTTTGGATTTGGTTGACTTGATCAACAAGATTAAACCAAGTATAACAAATGTACAACATGATTCATTGTATGGTTATCTTATCTTGTTACCTTAAATGCATAACAAGAAATTGGTAACCATTTGTTTTGTTTTTTCATATCAGTTTTTTTTTTTGTTTTTACTTAAATTGTATTTGTTTTGTGATTATATTAAGTTTAACAATTTGATATGAACTATAAATAATGGATATAAAATTATATATTTTAACTTTTGTTTAATAGCTAATTATCTTCACCAAAATAAGAAAATAAGCAATTAGTTATATTTATAGACATTCACGAACTACTTTACTTATGAGTGTAAGTAAAGAGGAAAGCTACTGTACTAGTATATCGTGCTTGCCTTTGGTTTTCTTTCTACTCATATTATATGAATCGACTCATGCAGTATTTCCTATCATCAGAGAAAACAAGGATTAACCAGATCATTGAAAATTCCATATTGGACCCTGATAAAGAGGGAGCAAAAGTTATAGATTTAGGCCTTCTCAACAACAAGGTATTGTTTAAATTCATTTATGGCATTAATCTTCCCTTTGCTTAAAACGGGGCTTGTTTAAATTTCGCTTATATTAATTATGCCCAAAATGAAGACTTGAACGAAGGAGGAAAACTGTTTCTCAAGTGCCACG
The DNA here is from genome assembly GCA_001517045.1 of Pseudotsuga menziesii. NCBI lineage: Eukaryota > Viridiplantae > Streptophyta > Pinopsida > Pinales > Pinaceae > Pseudotsuga > Pseudotsuga menziesii. The sequence goes on from LPNX011114249.1 coordinate 541,070, forward strand.
AGAATCTCAAAATCCGTATTGTCGATGGTAGTACCTTAGCAGCTGCTTTTGTTTCGAATTTCATTCAAGAGAAGGAAATGTTGGAGGTGCTTCTTGTCTCTGGGGGAGCATCCAAGGTGGGAACTGTTGGAAAAATGTAATTATTCGCAGATTTGCACTTGATCTCCAGCCGACTTTGTCAGAGTATGTACAAGCCACGATCTTGTCTGTCAGTCTGACAAGAAGGAAAAGTCCACATGTAGGCAGCGTAATTCAATCGAATTTATTTCAGAAGCTAAGTTGTTAGGTAGATAGTTATTGCAGTGTTTAATGGAAAGTAAGTCGGCAAGTAAGTCGGTCTATGCTGAAGCAATCTTCAGGTTGTCTATAAATAGAAGATGCCTATTGTAAATCAATAGAGAGAGATATACAGATACAGATACACAGTTACGCAAACCAGCAGGGGACTCAAGGTGTGAAAGTGAAGTTGAAGCTCAAACTTCTGTGCATTTGATTTAGTCGAAGAGCTGAAGCTCTGTAGATGGAGGAGTTTGTAACAGACAAGTTTGTATTACTTTGTATTTCCGCATAGTTAAATATATGAAATAGTTTGTGGTTGAATTCATGAGTATTTGGCCATTCATATTTCCAGATTTACTTCTGTAAATGTCTTTTACAATTACTGATAAGTAAAAGAACAAGAACCCATAAAAATATCACTGCGTAAAAGTTCCAGGTTTTACCGCACTTTGTTCGACTCAAATATTCCTACATATTTGGGCATATGTTTTCCATAAGTTATTTGGATTTGTAAATGTGGTCATTTTACTTCATCTTACTGGCAGGTGAAAAGTATTTGTAATTTCTTAAGTATTTAGACTAAGAAACATATTCTAGCATTCTGATCGCACATAAGTTGATCGCATCAACTTGATCGCAGATAAGTTGATCACATCAAACATCAACTTGATCGCAGATAAGTTGATCGCATCAAGCATAAACTTGATCGCAGATAAGTTGATCACAGATAAGTTGATCGCATCAGGCATCAACTTGATCGCATCAATTTGATCGCAGGTAAGTTGATCGCAGATAAGTTGATCGCATCAACTTGTTAACTGGGTTTGATCGCACCAACCGGCTTGGTCGCAGTAAAAAGGTGGTTGCAGTAAAAACAGGTCGGAGTTAAAAAAAGTGAAATTATTTTCTTTTAAATATTGACTGAGCCCTAAACCCAAGTTTAGTCGGCTCGGTTTTGGCTATCTGGTATCAGAGCGAGGTTATATCAGACCAAGGTTTATAATAGCCCAAGATTTTAGGAAAGAAATCTTGCCTTAAAAGGTGGAAATTAATTTTCCAAGGAAAGTTAATTAAAAAAATTAAAAATGGCTTCCACTTCTGGTTCATTACAACCTCCAAGTTTTACAGGAAAGAATTATGAATATTGGTCTTTAACAATGAAAGCCTTATTCAGAGGACAAGATGTCTGGGAGATAGTTCAGCATGGTTACGCAAAACCAGTAGACATGATAGCATATAACAATCTCACACAGGCTCAGAAAGATGTCTTGAGAGAACAGAGGAAGAGAGATGGAAAAGCTCTGTTTTTCATACATCAAGCTATGCATGAGAGCATACTCCCAAGAATAGCAGCAAAGGCTAATGCCAAGGAAGCATGGGATACATTGGAGACTGCCTATCAAGGTTTGGATAAGGTAAAGACATCCAAGCTGCAAATTCTGAGAAAAGATTTTGAATCTCTGTGCATGAAAGATTCAGAGAATGTAGACACATTCTACACCAGAGTTGTTGGGTTGATAAACCAACTGAAATCTCATGGAGAACCCGTATCAGACCAAAGGGTTGTTGAAAAAATTCTCAGAAGTCTTCCCCCAAGATTTGAAAATTTGGTTGTGACCTTAGAGGAACACACAGACATGTCGACATTCAGCATTGATGAGCTGCAAGCTTCACTCATCAATCATGAACACAGAATCAGCAGATCACAGACATCATTGGAAGGTGCATTTGCAGCACAGTCATCCATAAGCCGTGGTAGAGGCAGGGGGAGAAACAACTTCAGAGGCAGAGGAAGAAGTTATTCAAGAGGAGGATGAGGCAGAAGTCTTGCAAATGTTAGTGGCAGAGGAGATAACCAGAACCCAAGTCAGCCAAGTGGCCAGAGGTTTGATAAATAAAAAATTCAATGTCATTACTGTAAGAAGTTTGGTCATTATGCATATGAATGTAGGAAGAAGCAATATGACCAAGGAAGACAAAGCCCAAGTCAGTTGACCAGCACCAACACTTCGACAGGTGCAATGTTAATGGCATCGACATCTCCACTTGAATGCAATGCTGTTCAAGAAATTCCACATGACATATGGTACTTAGACTCAGGATGCAGCAACCACATGACTGGTAATTTAAATCTATTTTCCAATCTAGATACTTCAGTTAAAACTGATGTTACACTTGGAAACAATGTCCAAGTTACTGTCTTAGGAAAATGCACTCTTGATATTATAACCAAATAGGGGGAGAGTAAGTATATCCCTGATATCTATCATGTTGAAGGTCTGAAACATAATCTGTTAAGCATTGGACAGTTGTTACAAAAGGGCTATAGAGACTACATGGAAGATGAACACTGTGTGATTAAAGACAAGCGTCCAAGCGACCAGCTGATACCAAAAGTGCCAATGACAAGCAACCGCTTGTTTCCATTGAGGATAGTTCCCAACATAAAAGGGAAGACAAAGACAGGAGCTGAATTCAAGGCAGAAAGTGAAGAAACAGTCGAGATCCTCGACAAGAGAGAAAATTGCAGCGCTAATTTGCAAGCTGCATTTCAGACAGAAGTTCAGGATGAATCCTAGTTGTGGCATTTCAGATTTGGACATCTAAACTTTGGTGGGCTGAAGCTACTTCACACAAAGAATATGGTGAAGGGATTACCATTGATCGACAGACCAGAGAGGGTTTGTGAAGGATGCATTTTTGGCAAGCAGCACACAGAGACATTTCCAGTTGGAAAGTCCTATAGAGCATGCACACCACTTGAAATTGTGCACTCTGACATCTGTGGTCCAATGCAGACATCATCCATTGGTGACTGCAAATATTTTCTAACCTTTATTGATTACTCAAGAAAGACATGGGTATATTTCTTGAAACACAAATCTGATGCATTTGGTTATTTCCAGTAGTTCAAGACACTCGTGGAGAACCAGAGTGGACACCGCATCAAGATATTAAGGACCGACAGAGGAGGTGAATATGTTTCAAATGAATTTCTGAATTTTTGCAAGACCCATGGCATACAGAAACAATTCACCGCACGGTATACACCTCAGCAGAACGGTATTGCCGAAAGAAAGAACAGAACCATCATGGAGATGGCACGCAGCATGTTGGTAGCCAAGCATTTACCAAATGAGTATTGGGGTGAAGCAGTCACAATTGCTGTATACATTATGAACCGATGTCCGACAAAGAGTGTGAAGAACAAAGTTCCCCAAGAAGCATGGACAGGTATGAATCATAGTGTCTCACATTTAAAAGTTTTTGGTTGTGTTGCATATGCTCATGTTCCAGATGAGATGAGAAGGAAGCTAGACAAGAAGGGACAGAAATGTATTTTTGTAGGCTATTCAGAAGACACAAAAGCATACAAGTTGTATGACCCCATCACAAGGAAAGTCATAATCAGTCAGGATGTTCAATTTGTCGAGAATGAATCATGGGATGGAACCGTCGACACAAATGTCAAGATTGTATCGAACATTGACAATGACGATATGGAAGAGGAAGTGGTTCAAATACCACATGTAAGTCAACCGGTCGGAGCACCGTCGACTCCCATGACACCAAGACATGGTTTAGCACAAGGACCATCGACACAAGTAACAGCTCAAGCTACACCTACAAGTACACCAAGAGGACAACAGACTCCATCAAGCATTTCGTCGGGGTCAACATCGACAGAACCGATGAAGACAAGAAATCTACGAGAGATATATGAAGCTGGTACACCTAATTCATTCTCTCTGTTTGCATTATTTTCCCCTATATATGATCCACTAACATTTGAAGAAGTTGTTGAAGAAGAAGTATGGACACAAGCCATGGATGAAGAAATAGAATGCATTGAGAAAAACCAGACATGGGAATTGGTCGATGTACCAAAAGACAAAAATGTAATAAGTGTCAAATGGATTTATAAGACAAAGCAAGATGCTGATGGGAATGTGCAAAAGCACAAGGCAAGAATGGTAGCAAGAGGGTTCACACAGCAACCCGGCATCGACTTCAATGAAACGTTTGCACCTATTGCACGCATGGATACAGTCAGAACGGTTTTGGCAATTGCTGCACAAAACAAATGGCCAATTCATCAAATGGATGTCAAGTCGGCATTCTTAAATGGCTATCTAGAAGAGGAAGTATATGTGGAACAACCACAAGGGTATGAAGTTCCAGGTCAAGAGCAAAAAGTGTACAGGATGAAAAAGGCACTCTATGGTTTGAAGCAAGCTCCTAGAGCTTGGTACAGTCGTATTGATTCCTATCTCATTGAAAATGGATTTCACAGAA
>LPNX011114249.1:546015-634037 GCA_001517045.1 Pseudotsuga menziesii
AGAAATAGCCTTCTGTCTTCTCTCAATCCCAAGTATTTCCTTCTCCAAAGGTGCGCCACACTTGAGAGAGCAAGTGATGTAAGTCACAAGTGATAAATAGAGAGACTCTCACTCTCTATTTATATTCATCCGTTCACTTGAGTTGCCATTTCACACGTAGGTTCAACCTAATAATTACTACTCGAGCCTACACCTTAATTAGTGTATAATAACTCTAGTGCCCCGAAACTGTGGGGACTTACCTAATGACTTGATATGACTTGTTTACATTATTAATCCTCCCGATCGGAACATCGGGGTAAGAAAACATGACTCAAATACATCAAAGAGACATCCTGGAATAAACATCGGGTTACAATATATGAAATACATAGAAGAATACATTTCGAAGTTACATATACATCAACACTCCCTCTTAACTAGGAAGGTATTCTTTCGACACAATTTTCAACATTGGTCTTCTTCTCTGTATCAAATGGATCATCTCGTCTTCAAGTCATCTTCATCTTCAAGTCATATGGATCTGGATCATCATAGTACGTCATCACTGGATCTGGATCATCACTCGATCTGGATCATCATCACTGGACTGGATCTGGATCATCATCACTGGACTGGATCTGGATCATCACTCGATCTAGATCACTACTGCTGGATCTGGATCATCACTCGATCTAGATCTCTCGGAGTCATCATAACGGGATCTGGATCATAGCTCGATCTGGATCTCCACTGGTCATCATCATGTGTGTACTATCTCGTCATAGGAAGTTCTACAAAGCTAGCCCTTTTTCATGATGGTTGTAGGCCTACTCTCATGTAGATCTTTGCCCAGCACTTACATCTGACCTACTCGTCAGAAAGGCATGCCCAGCACTCACATCTGATCATGTAGTGAACTACAATCACATCAGAAAGGCCCAACACTCACATTCACCAGCATGATAGGCACAATCAACTACCATCTGTGAAATGGCTCTGCACTTATATCTGACCTACTCGTCAGAATGGCACAGTACTCACATCCATCCAGGCTGGATCACATCCGCTCACAATGATGGGAGAGTTCTGCACTTCCATCCAGGCTGGATCACATCCGCTCACAATGATGGAAGATTTTCTCACTTTCATCCAGGCCGGAACCATATCCGCTCACAATGATGAAAGACTCTCATCCAGGCTGGATCACATCTGCTCACAATGATGAGAGATTTGTGCACTCACATCTGACCTGGTAGGAACTGAATCCTACACCCTCGTCAGAATGGCCCCCAGTCCCTGACTGAGCTACCTGGTAACTAAACAGGTGCCTCCACTCTCCCTGAGAGTGGCAGTTGCCCTTACATCTGTCCTACTCAACAGAATGGCCAGCACTCACATCTGTCATGGGAGGAACTTAATCCTTTAGCCGTGACCAGAATGGCTCAGCCCTTACATCTGACCTACTCGTCAGAATGGCTCTCTCAGTCCCTGACTGAGTGTTCCTGGTAACTGACCAGGTGCCTCCATTCCCAGAATGGCAGTCATCACTCATATCTGACATGGAATGAACTGAATCCTCTCACCATGACAGAATGGCTCATCCCTTACATCTGACCTGCTCGTCAGAATGGCTTTGGATCTCTAGCACTCATATCTGACATGGAAGGAATTGAATCCTCTCACCATGACAGAATGGCTCATCCCTTACAACTGACCATGGAAGGAACCAATCCTCTCACCATGTCAGAATGGCTCTGGGTCTCATCACTTTCTCTTGGAAGGAACCTCGATCTGGAGAACACCAAGTCTCTCTCTGAAGTACTAGAACTTCATCCTAGCCAATGGATTCGTCAATACATCATCTATCTATTCCTCCGTCGCAACATACTGGAGCTTCACTGCTCCTCTCTACACCATATCCCTGATGTAGTGATACTTGATCTCTATATGCTTTGACTTGTCATGGAACACTGGATTCTATGACAACTTCATGCAACTCTGGTTGTCACAATGTATACAAGTAGCATCCAACTGGAGATCAAATATATCAGACAGTAGCTTCCACAGCCATACTGCCTCACAACTAGCTGAACAAGCTGCGACATACTCTGCTTCAGCTGTACTCAGTGCCACACAGGATTGCTTCCTGCTGAACCAAGAGATCACACCTGATCCCATACTGAAGCAACACCCTAAAGTACTCTTCCTGTCAACGGCACTGCCTGCCCAATCTGAATCAACATAACCCTCCAGGTTAATCTTTTGATTCGCATCGTAATTGAGCCCATAATCAACTGTACCCTTCAGGTACCTCAGAATATGCTTTGCAACTGTCAAGTGAACACTCCTCGGATCTGTCAAGTACTGGCTCAAGGTGTTCACAACAAAGAAAATGTCTGGTCCTATGTTCGTCAGGTACATCAATGACCCAATCATCTGACGATACATCGTAGCATCAACCGAATTTGATGAAGCATCACTCAATAGCTTCATGTTCGATGCCATAGGTGTGGTCATGCAGTCCTTCATCCTGAACCTCTTCAAGATCTCTACTGCATACTTCCCTTGTCCAAGGAAGATCCCATATATACTCTGCCACACCTCCATGCCTAGAACAATAGTGTATCGACACATAACAGGAGCATCACTGGTCTTTCGTCTTCAAACTTGAAGCGAAGGTTGGAATCCTCTTTACTCTTAGTAAATCCTAGAGTCATCAGTAATCTGCCCATCCTGTCGTGCCATGTCGAACCTCAATATATTCTGTAGTCACTCCCTCTGAAGCATCATACTCCCTCTGCCTTCTGTGCTCTATGCACTGAAAACATTCTGTACCGGAGTGACAAGTAGCTTCCTATGCTACTAACATTCTATGTGACCGTCTAGTGTATAGACTTGCATCTTCAACCTTGTATCAAAGGTTAATATCTTCATCAGGCTCATCATGTATGTGATTAAGCTCTTACTGGCTGCAAATGTCTCTTCGTAGTCTAGGCCTTCTTTTCATGAGAAGCCTCATGCTACGAATCTTGCTTTGTATCCCACGATGTTTCCATCTACTGCATGATGGAGCTATGAACTTCTCTTCAGGTCTTGATACTACGCCCTGACATCATTCTTCTTGAACTGGTCTTCCCTTTCTTCTTGGTGGCTGGAAGGTTCCGCATCAATGATGTCACTGCACTTATCATATTAATATTTGTCTTTGAACTGTCGTCACTTATTCTTCAGAACAAGTCTTCATTCTTCTTTGCTTGTAGGTGATTATGTATGCGATCTTTCCTACAAGCCAAATGCATTTGTATGGTTAGAAACATTTCATAAGGAATATTTATGCTGGAAAGTTCTCATGCATAAGTATATGATCATGCAACTACTTTAGCCAATACAACATTCATCCATATCTCACTGAAACTTTCTAGATGCCTTCCATCTCTACCAGGACAATATTGAGATTGTGCACTAATCCAATATGTCAGCAAAGAGGTTTCATTCTAGATAAGTAGCAATGGAGAATTTGTATAGCACCATGAGCTACTTACCCATCACATGCATATTAGTAGTATACTGTCATTAATGCAAACGTCCTATCATGCATAATATAATAACTGAATATAAACAAATGCATAACAAAACAATGAAATGACAATTGAATACTTATCTTTATTTGTTTCGTGGGTAGACTCCTTCTTGAGCCTTCAGCTTCATCATCTTGTTTCTTATCCAAATGCTGAGGTGGATAAGAGGTTCTTCAAGAGTTGATTTCTTCATATTCCTCATTGCTTGAGGGATCTTCTTTGGATGGTGAGAGCTTGATCTTCAGTTGCTCCCACCTTCTCTTCTCGAGCTTCTTCTTCTTGTGAGTTCTCTTTCTAGAGTCTATTGAAAGTAATGACTTCCTTCTAGCACACATTCCTCAAATGAATGAATCCTACGATCCTGGGAGGCCATTCAAGGTGGCCATCACCACTTCTGCTTCAAGTTGTTATTGATTTGAGAGACTCTTATGACTGCATGGTCTCTACATTCTGGATCTTCACATTCTTCAACTAGTTTCTTTAGGTCATATTCTGATTTTTGTTCTTCCCTTCAAATAGCTTGAAATTCTGGAACAGCTTTGCTTGCAATAGGTAGTGCTCTGTAATGCACATGTGCAAGCCTTCTATGCCAAAGCTCATTTGGCTCTACTGTGTCATGGATCAAGGCTTGTTCTGGATGTCCCTTCAATTTGTACAAGCCTCCTTCTTGTTCTCCAATCACTACCGCATCATCGATAGTCTTTCCTTTTGGCCACATGATGACTTGACCATCTATGAATGCAACCCGCATTCCTTTTGCATCAATGCTGAAATGGAGAGAAGGCTCTTCTCGAGTCCTGGAACAAACCATACTTCTTTCATTGTTAGAGACTTACCAGAGTCTAGCTTGTATGAAGATTCCCCACTACCTTTTATTGGATATTGGTAGTCATCTCCTAGTTTCACCTTGTGAGGTGATTCATGTTCTGATAGTCTTACAAAGGATTCCTTGAATCCCATCATATGTTTGGAAGCCCCACTGTCTATAAGCCAATTATCACTTCCATGAGTAATGTTACCTATGAGAGCTGATATCAGAACATATTCATCCTCACTTGAAGAATCTTCACTTTCATATCTGGATCTCTTTCTGGATGGTTCATCATCCTCTGCAGCATGAGCATGATGTCTTCTTTGGCCTTGACCAAGTTCTTCTTGTGAAAGGCTTCTAACCTCGTCTCCCTCTGAAACTGGAACCTCTATACTCATGTAGGTGTCCAATCCATTTTCTTCAGAGAGATCAAATACTTCTAGGCTTGGAAGTTGTCAACTTCCCCAAGCTTTTCACCAAGCTGATGTGATATATCATATTGAAATGAGAACCTTAAATGGAAATAGCAAAGGATTAGATCTTACCGATTTGAGGTGTCCGTCCTGGTTCCGGAGCTAGCTGATCTAGGGTTTGTCACAGAAACCCTAATTTTCAAAACTTGGAATATTTCAAATCTGATTGGATAAATAGATAGATCTCTTCAAATGGATCTGTCCAATGTACTCCTTTTCTGAAAACAGTGGAGGGAAGCTCCCGGAATAGGAAGCCCTAGATTTCCAATTTCTTCTGCAGAAATGCCTGTTACTGTTTCTATGATATCTCCGAACTTACTTATCCTCTGTGTCTGAAATTTCTCACTGAGGTAACCTCGCATGTTCCTGATCCAACACTGCATGTTTCATCAGAATTGGTTTCACCATTTTGGATTTATTATCCTTTTCCCAAGGTTACCTGTTACAGAACTATTCAGAAAAGCGAAGTTGTATGGCATGCCACGTGTCACTGGTTCATCTTTTGAGTCTGATATTCAGAACACCGAAATTAAATTCCGTGTCCTTTCTGTAACATCTTCATAAATTCCATTTGGACCTCTGTAGCCCAAGATATTGCAATTCTCCCCAGGTGTCCTGTTTATGGATGATTTATGGAAGACGCTGGAACCCTAACTTTGAGAGATCTTATCGCCCAGAATATAGCGAATCAGAGGCTGATTTTTGGAAACAATGTTCATCAGGATTGTATCTTAGGACCCTGCAATTTTCAGCTTCTGGGACCTCATCAATCTCGGAATATAGCGACTTTACCAAAACTTAGCAGTTTTAGTATTTAGGGTTTCTCCTAGCTCAGGGTCAAACTAGGGTTTGACTTTCCCGGAGTTTCACCCAGCCAAATTTCTTGATCCAGGTCTCTAAACTTTGGTTTTGATGAGGAGAACAATCCTATTCTGGTCTCACTAAAAAATTCCTCTTCTATAGAAAGCCCTAATTTCCACATCGAAACTGAAAATGCTTGAAATTGAATTCCGCATCGACAAAAAGATGCACCCTTCAATGGAGAGTCATCCTAGCATACTTTTGCTGAAAATCTGTGGAGGAAGATCCACAAAATAGGAAGCCCTAGATCTTGCAGCTGCACAATGTCTTCTTCTCAGGTTAGCTCTGATACCATGTTAGTTTTTCAACATTTAAGCTAGCATTATGTTAAGATCTTTTCACTGAGAGAATAACAAGCACAGCAATAACATAAGCACATCACATGAGACAAGAGACACAAAGAGTTTTGATCGGGGAAACCAGAAATGGAGAAAACCCCGAAACTTCCTCTAAGATAGTATCACCACAAGATGTGAAACCCAAAACAGTAAGATGACCTCCCAACACAGCAATAGCCTTCTGTCTTCTGTCAAGCCCAAGTATTTCCTTCTCCAAAGGTGCGCCACACTTGAGAGAGCAAGTGATGTAAGTCACAAGTGATAAATAGAGAGACTCTCACTCTCTATTTATATTCATCCTTTCACTTGAGTTTCCATTTCACACGTAGGCTCAACCTAATAATTACTACTTGAGCCTACACCTTAATTAGTGTATAATAACTCAAGTGCTCTGAAACTGTGGGGACTTACCTAATGACTTGATATGACTTGTTTACATTATTAATCCTCCCGATCGGAACATTGGGGTAAGACAACATGACTCAAATACATAAAAGAGACATCCCGAAATAAAAACCGGGTTACAATATATGAAATACATAGAAGAATACATTCCGAAGTTACATATACATCAACAGAAAGTGGTATTTTTATATCACAGTCTAAGTATGCAAGTGAAGTTCTAAAAAGGTTTAACATGTCTAACTGTAAGACAGCCCCAACACCAGTGATAACAGGTATAAAATTAAGCAAGGCTGATGAAGGATCCACTGTATATCCTACGCTGTTCAAAAGGCTTGTTGGCAGCCTTATGTATTTAACAACAACAAGACCAGACATTATGTATGGCAGAAGTATGATCTCAAGGTTCATGGAGTCACCAAAAGACTCACATTGGAAAGCAGGTAAAAGAATTCTAAGGTATGTAAGTGGCACAAAAGACCTTGGTATTATGAATTCAACTTCAGAAAATTTTAAACTCATTGGTTACACTGACAGTGACAATGGAGGCAACATAGATGACAGGAAAAGCACATCTGGATACACATTTCATTTTGGTACAGGTGTTGTTTCATGGGCTTCAAAGAAACAACCCATAGTAACTCTATCTTCAGCTGAAGCAGAGTATGTTGCAGCAACAAGTGCTGCATGTCAAGCTGTCTGGATGAGGAGAGTCTTAAAATACTTGTCACAGAACCATCAAGAACCGACAACAATCTTCTGTGACAACAATTCAGCCATAGCATTATCGAAGAATCATGTGTTCCACAAGAGAACCAAGCACATCGATACAAGGTTTCATTTTATAAGAGAGTTGGTGAACGACAAGGAAATTTGTTTGGAATTTCGCAGGTCTAAAGACCAACTTGCCAACATCTTCACAAAGCCATTGGAAAAGGACACATTCCAGTATCTGCGTAGTTATCTTGGAATGACAAGTTCTCCACAGTGAACTATGTCATAAACAGAGCATGTCTAAGCTCTGAAACATTTTGTAAGTTCTATTTTAAAAATCCCCATCTGCTCATAATTAAGGGGGAGTGTTGGAAAAATGTAATTATTCGCAGATCTGCACTTGATCTCCAGCCGACTCTGTCAAAGTTTGTACAAGCCACGATATTGTCTGTCAGTCTGACAAGAAGGGAAATTCCACATGAAGGCAGTGTAATTCAATCGAATTTATTTCAGAAGCTAAGTTATTAGGTAGATAGTTATTGCAGTGTTTAATGGAAAGTAAGTTGGCAAGTAAGTCGGTCTATGCTGAAGCAATCTTCAGGTTGTCTATAAATAGAAGATGCATATTGTAAATCAATAGAGAGAGATATACATATACAGATATACAGTTACGCAAACCAGCAGGGGACTCAAGGTGTGAAAGTGAAGTCGAAGCTCAAGCTTCTGTGCATTTGATTTAGTCGAAGAGATGAACCTCTGTAGATGGACGAGTTTGTAACAGACAAGTTTGTATTACTTTGTATTTCCGCATAGTTAAATATATGAAATAGTTTGTGGTTGAATTCATGATTATTTGGCCGTTCATATTTCTAGATTTACTTCTGTAAATGTCTTTTACAATTACTGATAAGTAAAAGAACAAGAACCCATAAAAATCTCACCGCGTGAAAGTTCCAGGTTTTACCGCACTTTGTTCGACTCAAATATTCCTACATATTTGGGCATATGTTTTCCATAAGTTATTTGGATTTGTAAATGTGGTCATTTTACTTCATCTTACTGGCAGGTGAAAAGTATTTGTAATTTCTTAAGTCTTTAGACTAAGAAACATATTCTATCATTCTGATCGCACATAAGTTGATTGCATCAACTTGATCGCAGATAAGTTGATCGCATCAAGCATCAACTTGATCGCAGATAAGTTGATCACATCAAGCATCAACTTGATCGCAGATAAGTTGATCACATCAGGCATCAACTTGATCGCAGGTAAGTTGATTGCAGGTAAGTTGATCACAGATAAGTTGATCGCATCAACTTGTTAACTAGGTTTGATCGCACCAACCGGCTTGGTTGCAGTAAAAACAGGTCGGAGTTAAACAAAGTGAAATTATTTTCTTTTAAATATTGACTAAGACCTAAACCCAAGTTTAGTCGGCTCGGTTTTGGCTATCAAGAACTGGTATTGCCAAGGTGCTTGGTGAACGAGGGGTTAGGGTTCAGGTTTGTCTATGTCCTAAACTAAACCAAATTTAGGGTTACACAATGAATTCATTCCACCCGACCACTTTGCTTTCTAATTTGATTCAGTTACTATTTTACTTTACTGGGCAGCTTCTGCTGGACTCGGAAGAACAATTCGAGAAATTAAAGATGGGAGTGCCTCAGGAATTTTCACACAACCGTTTACATGTTACAAGCTACCAGTTGAGCATTAACTGCAAGGTGGGTGTTCTATATATTTTCTATTTGTTTGTGGTGTTGTAGAGATGTGATCCAAATATATTTTTTAGATTAATTCCTGTGAAGCATGTTGTAATCAGGTTTTAAGATGTTTAATCTTTTCTCCTTGGAAGTTAAATGGGATATTATTTAATGGAAATTTGAATATGGTACAGACATGGATAGTAGGCAAATGGCTTAGTTTGGAAGATCGGATGAAGGCACCCAAGGGAAATTTTTTTATTCCTTTTCTTCCCTTTCCAATGCAAAATGTTCATGAGGACTGCACTTACTAGACCGTTCCTGCAATGAGTGTGCCGAACAATCTTGAGAATCTGCAAGCCTGCGAGGTAAGGCTGGTTTTTAATAAAATTTATGTGTGTGCACTTGCATGATTTTATGAAAGATGTTGACGGTAGTTCTGTGATTTTGTTTGATGGGAAACAAAACGAAAGAACGACTTTCTTAAAAGTGTAATGAGTGCATGTCGTGTTGGAGGAATTGTGCACGCACTGGAAGAATGGGATCATCATGAATGCGATGATGGCATTGACAACGCCAGCATTGCTCGACTGTGGGAAGCTGCAGTCAAACATGGTTTTCTTCCTTTCAATTCCATCACAACCAACTAATAAAGCGTAGGGTTGATAGATGCAAATTTACTACTGAGGTTTCAGACCAGGTGGATTTTAAAGAGAAGAGCAGTTGTTAGTGTTGGAAATGTGGTGGATTTCAAAGAAAAGAGCAGTTTGGAAATCATGTAAGGTTTTATTGAAGTGAAGTGTACTGGTAGAAGAGATTTTGGAGTTTTCACTGTATTATGAGTTCAAAGTTTTTGGATCTAGAAATAATATTTTTCTGTGTCAAGAATTTTTAGAGTTTGTACTGTATTATGAATTTAGAATTTAAAATTGGAGTTTTCAATATATCATAAATTTAAAATTGGAGTTTTCAAATAAAATGACTACAAAAGAGATCGGTACCACTTAATCACAAAAGTGAAACAACGGTTAAATGTCTCGTGTAGTAAGTGGCTATGCATGGGAGGTGGTGTGGTTTTTTTAAAAGTTATGTTAAATCAATTTTAGTTTATTGGATGTCTTTGTCCTAGATTACAATAAAGACTCTATAACACATGGGAAGGTTTTTTTAGATTCATCGCCCATAACACTGGTTAATGATCTCCATAACTTCACATGTCAAATAACTAACAAGTGGATGGCCAACTCTCTGCTCATACAATTATTTATGACTAGGCTGAAACTCTCAAGACAAACCCCTACCTCATTCATTGCAAGTCGTAATCCCAAGGATATTAATTTCGTACCAATTTCAAATCAATTACAGTTGTTTCCGTCAATTGAAGGGCTTTCCATTAATGTTTTTTCCTAATTTCATATTATACCTTATCGTTGTGTCTTGCTAAAGTATTAAGAGTTCAATTTTATTTTTTAAATTTGAATTTTATTTCAAAAGGCAATTATATAAAAAAACAATCAAAATAGAAGAATATATATTATTAATATATAAAAGATAATATTTAAAAAATTAAAATCTATATAATAATATATATTATTTAAACTAATTTCAGAAAAAAAAAATAACATTATTAAAAAACTAATATTATTTCAATATTAATGGTTTTATCATCTTCTTCAATTTTTCTTCCAAATTATTGGCATTCCAAAGTCTTTATTAGTCATTAATTACCTTATATACAATAGAAAAGTTAGTGTTGGCTTGGAATTTGACTCTTAATTTATTAATAAAACATATTGCTTTATAAATAAAACTAATGTTAGTGTTAGCTACATTGCAGTAGCAAAAGACGAGTGTGGTTTAATCTCAGAGTAAAGACAACTTATGAATATCATTCTCTCATGCACACTTAGAATGGTGTATTAGTTTATGGTGGCATATTGTTTCATGGTCTTGGAAAATTCTACTACATCTTAAAATATTCCAATGGTTGGTTGCAGATAATTGAATGCTTACCTAGGACAACCTTTCTTGGTGGGGTGTGATCGACTCGAATTGTTGCTCTCTATGTGGATCGGATGATGAAACCATTTTTCATATTTTTGTCACTTGTTTGCTCGCAAAGGAGGTTTGGAAATTGGTTTCACAGGCCCTCAATTGTACAGTCTTTTGGAAGGGGAGTTCTTTGTTAGATTGCTTTGTCTCTTGGAAACGATCTGTGCCTACCTGGAATTCTTTGCCTTGCTTCATTACTTGGGAAATCTGGTTAGACCGCAACAGGCATATTTTTTAAAACACGCATGTTTCTGCTTTATCTATTTGTTTCAAGGGTTTGGATGCTTTAAATGAATTTCTTGAGGGTAAGCTACTAGGTGTCAAACCTTCAAAAACAGTCCTTCCATTAGACCCAATCCTTTATGACAAACCTATGGGTTTTTTTTATGGCTCCTAGATTCAAAACTCGCTCTCTTGTGTTGCAGGAGCTATGCTATTTTTGAATTTGCATTGTTACTATAAGCTATGGATATGATGTGGATCATGTTATAACACTATGGGAGAACTTCTTTCCTTATGGATCTTTTGAAATTTCATTTCCAGCATTGGATTGGATGGGGTTCGTGTCTTTGGAGACTCAAAGGTTATCGTCAACTGGGCCAAGAATGATTATGGAATTCATAACCTACATATCTTGGCTTGGATTAAAAGGACTCGGTCGCTGATAAATCTATTTCAAGACATCTCTTTCTCGCATATTTCCGTGTCCTTTAACGATATGGATAACTTGCTTTTGAAATAAGGCCATCAGGCGGAAGTTGGTTTTTTCTTCTTTGAGTGGTGGGAAGATGGATCCCTTGTATCTGAGGGTTTCCATCGAACTATATTTTGCTGAACTTATGGTCTTTGTTCTTCAGATGCTTTTTGGCCTACTTTTTTCTGGTATCAGCCCCATTTGGGGTTGAGGTATGGTTTTTTTTCCTACTAGCTTGGGACTTCTATGTTGTCCATGTTTTGTGTCTATTTTGTCTATTTGACTATCATATGTTATGGCTCAACTTTTAGCTATCTGGATGATGGATCTGTATCAAACAATCATATACATAAATAAAGCATAGTTATTTTTTTAGGAAAAAAATAATGTTGTATTAGTTTCTTTTAAATTTATAAAGCACTGCATTGGTTTCTCTCTTAGGATACAGGGGCATGGAGAGAAGCAGGGTGCCCACTAGAGAAAATTTTTGATGGCTTGATGGAGAGCAGAGCTTCCTTTCTACCTACTAAAAACCCTTGGGATTTAAATCGTGAGATCAGTCGCCCAAGCTGAGCATATGTCGTTGGTCGAATCCCACATTACAAATCTTGGTAAGTTGAATTTTTCTGATTATCCACCAGTTCTGTAATAGAATGAAAACTGTCGAGACCAAACATGTGTGCTTTCCGTGCGAATAAATAGGGAAAATGACAGGCGTTACAACATTTGCAAACTTGTGTTCAGTGCAGAAGAAGTGGAAAAGAATTACTCAATATGAAACTATAGAATGATAGGTCGAGTTTAATTGCAAAGAACAACAAAACTGTGCTTTAAGATTTTGAGGTTTTGTGGCTCGAGATTTGCAGCAGTGGATTGAATTGTATTTTTTTATATGATTTTCTGCAAATTGAACCGTGGATAGCTATGAATAAGTCTGGTGTGTCTTTGCAATGAAAACGAGCAGTGACACGATCTATATAGTTCGATGTCTTGTGGATTAGGGTTCACGACAGTGGATAATCACTACCTGTTGTGGTTGCATATGTTGTTGGACCCTGTCCGGCTCAACCCAAATTCGTGGATATTCGATCCTGGTAAATATGGGGGATGGGAAAGGGGCAGCGGTCGACCAATTCATAGAGGAAGAAGAGGAAAATACCACAAATTGTAGAACTGCATAACCACCTCCTCCTCCTCCTTCCTATGCAGCAAGCGTAGCCATTGGCATCACAACTGTTCATTTGGAATTCTCCATATCCACCACCATGTTTTTCTTCATTACATCCATGACAAAGAGAAGAAGTTGATGAAGAAAAGGAGAGAAAAGTTACCGGGGGGGCGCAGTTATGGATGGGTTAGTACGTGGCGAAACAACAGTGAGTTGATCCTCGTGAGCGACTTGGAATTTGGCTAATTACTACATTGGTCATATGTTGCTAACTTATTAAGTTATTAGTGACAATATTACATAAACATCTAATATCATGTTATACTATAATAGTATTATGTTGGTGCATTCACACATGAGGTTTTCTGTAGCTTTCTCCTCATACTTTCAGCGTGACAAGGATTCCTCTTTGCTATCAATTACAAGATTAGCATTAGATTTTCTACATGCACTCTGTTTTTAGGAATGATTAATTTAATTGAATGGATTTCTCTTGTTGTCCAACATATATTAAAGTCTCCAAAGCTCCAACCTTTGAACCTTTCAATTTTTTCATGTTTCCCTATTTACTGAAATTGTGGTAGTTTTTTGAAACACTGAAGTCGAGTCCAAAGTGTGAATATTCTTTGTTAAATGTTATAGAAATGAAATCATATGAAATTATGTTATGACAACTCATTCATCACTAATATGGTGATTAGCATGGAGGCTACATAATGCATCGTGATTCCCTGGTAAGGGGAATGCAAAAGGCAATCCAATTTGGTCTTATTGCATGCTATCCATAACTCCATAAGAGAATAAGAAGCTAGAATCCAATATGTTGCAAACCAAGCATATCAATGTTTAGAGATGGACAGTCTAACTTTTATTCGATCTGATAGAATTGATTATTTATGATTGGGTAAATTATGAAAAGGACCTATGAAAGATCCAAATTTTGATCCCTAACACAGTAATACTCTATATACAGTTTGAGTCAGGAATTAGCGACGATCAATTCTAGCTCGAATTTGGCATAATGAATCCAAACGCATACAGAAATGTACAACATCCCACAATTTGTAGCATGGAAGCCTTTGGCATGCAACTTGGATTTGAGACTGGTACAAAACTGTATGTATCCAATTTGGATTACAAAGTCTCTAGTGATGATATGAAGGTTGGTAAGATGAAATAAATTATCTAAATTATCCAGATTGTTTTTCATTTCTATAGTTTCAAAAAGGTGAATTTATAATACGCCTCACCAAATATTAAGGGTAGTATAATTCAACAAGGTTACAATACCACGATCATGTATTTCGTTCAACAATGTGACTTGAGTTCCACCTCAAATCATGGTGTGAAATGCATTTGGGTATAAACATCCCAAAATTTCAAGAGATTAATTTGTTTGGATTAGGTTAACATGGCAGACCAACATACTCTCACCTCATGGCTTTGCTTACTCTCACCTTTGAGAAATTTGTAGATGAATCCATGATTGAGGACCACTTTTGAACCGATGTTTTTGGAAAAATAGGTTGTGTTTTCAAAACTAAAGTCATGACATGGTTTATAAACTTTTGTGTATTTGAGGCATATCAAGAAATAGAAGGAATATAGTCCAATCTATGTTTGACAATATTTTAATAGATATCTATGGATAAGAAACGTTGAACCTAGGTGCAATTTATAGATTTCTCTTTGTTTTAGTGTTAAGTTTACTTTGTAGAATTTTGTGGTGCATTTAAGTGGGTACATGTTTTTTCTCATTTATGGTCTTTTTCACTATGTGAATGTGTTTTCCATTTATATTTTATAGGTCTTCTGATACTTCCAAGGTCTGAAACAATATGCTCTATGCAAGCTCCAAGGACAGGTCAAAGAGAGATCTTGAAGGAATCCAATGTGAAGTTCAAGCAACAAATGCCTCTCAGATAGGAATTGGTAACATCAGAGACAAATCACGCTAGACTGCATTGTTTTGATGTTTACATTATAGGTTGTGTGGATCTGAATTATGCTTTTCTGGTTGCATGTATGATCAATTCTTGATAGCTTCATTGTATTGTGCCTGTTGATTATAAGTGTTCATGATTTATGTTTGAGGTCATTAGCATGTAGCATTTCTTCCTATAGAATGCAGCTAGGTAGTAGTCATGAGTTTCCAGTAGGCCAGTGACATAATATTTATGTGATTATTTGCAATGTTCATTATCCATTATATTAACTTTTGGGATGGGGGATGACTTGGGTTTCTTTTTGGTAGTATTTGCATGTGGCTGGGAAGCTACCTAGCTGCTTCCTTGCTTCACTGAAATAGTTTAAGGACAACACATGTATTCTTAATATTAATGGAAATTAAGTATCCATTGCTATATCATAACATGTAATTAGCGGTTTGGGTTGAGAGAGTAGTTATAGTGAGTCATGTTTCTATATGGAATGCTTCTTGTTTTTTACTTTGGCGTATGATAGTAGAATGAAATGGCATGGAAAAGGATGAAATCCTCCAAACATACCGATGTTTCCATACTTTGAAGCTCTTCTAGCTCATGGCACCTAGATACATTTAGGAACCAAGTTTTGTACAATGATCCAACCCTATGGTATATCTTCCAACATAGAGAACCCATATACATTTAGGAACAGAAGCTTTGTACAATGAGATATCCCTTGTATCTTCTTCAACTTCACACATTCAACAACCACCAAATACTCCATAGAGACAAATGTTTCCATACTTGGTGGCTCTTGCAAGTCAATGCACCACCCAACATATAATAGTTGAAGCTTTCTCGGCCCAATCTCTGCATGATCTTCAACTGCTGACATCCATCTACCCACAACTCCTCCTAACTTACAGGAACTATAATCTGTTCAAGTGTTTTAACTATAAGAAATATATTTATATAAATCACTCAAGACATTGTGCTCATATTAACAACCACTTAACACACACATTTACACATGGAGCATTCTACAACGTGCTCCATGAGATTTTGTAACACCAATTACTAACTATGCTTATTCCTCAATGCAATCTTATAAACTCAAATCATTTATGGGAAATTTTATCCATGAAATTCTTAAATGAAAATCTCATGGAGCATTCTACAACGTGCTCCATGAGATTCTGTAACAACAATTACTAATTGTTCTTACTCCTCAATGCAATCTTATAAACTCAAACAATTTCTAGGAAATTTTATCCTTGAAATTCTTAAATTAAGTCGTTACATTCTGATCCGTCAATTTATTAAATCTATTTAATGATCTTAAAACAAAAATACATTAGCTTGGAGATATTTGATAGTGGCTTTATTGCTGCTTTGAATTTCTATATGTTTAGTTTCAATTTCAGAGTTTAATTGTGCAAACTGTTCATAATTGTTGTTGCCAATCGAGTTTTGTTCGGCAATTAAAACTGAATCAACTCATTAACATGGCA
This sequence comes from Pseudotsuga menziesii, assembly GCA_001517045.1. NCBI lineage: Eukaryota > Viridiplantae > Streptophyta > Pinopsida > Pinales > Pinaceae > Pseudotsuga > Pseudotsuga menziesii. The sequence goes on from LPNX011114249.1 coordinate 562,229, forward strand.
AACAAATACACCCATCCCTTTGCATGGATTCATGTGGAACAATCTTGAATTTTTATTTTTCCTCTGTATCAGCTATCGTAATACATTCTTGGAGTGAAAGACAAAATTGGAATTCAAAGAATTGATGTACATCATGATAGGTATGGGTGGTGATATGGCACTATTTACTATCACTTAATAGCTAATATAGGTAAAAATCGACAAGTTATAATAAAATCTGGCAAACCCAAGCTATCAATTAAATGTAATTTGCTAAATAAAATTTAGTTCATGAAATCTAAAGAATATGTGTTAGTTCAATGTACTTTTTTCTAGATGCATACCTTTATTCCAGTTCATTTGTAGTAGTTTGCTTTTTATTCAGTTTGTGGGAGCATGTTTCTGCATTCAGTAACATGCCTATTTTGAGCTTGTATATACATAGGTTTGTCTCTACAATTGGGTTTATGTTAACTCATTTTTTTCATTATGAGAGTAATTACTTGTTTTTTTTTGTAAAATCAAATTATTTAATTCCAAGAACATAGTATGTTAAAGCATTTCATATTGCATTTCTTATTTTGATATTTTATTACAATTCTGATAGGATTTCTTTCTCTGTGGGTATCAAATAAAGGTTGCAATTCCTTTAGGTTAATATCTTAAAGACCATGATTGTTATATTCACATTTGAAATGTCTTTTGTCAGATGTGTTTGATCTGATCATTATGTGTTTCTTATGCAGTTTCTCTAATCAAATATGCACATCCATCTACAAGTTAGATGCAACAATTTCTCAAAGTAGAGAATTCAGAAACAACTTTACACTATGGAAAAGGGAAAGGGTCAAAGCAATTTTGGAGGACAAGGATACAATGTTCATGTACCTGAACTCCCTATGTTGGCCCGATATGTTTGCAACGCCATCTTTTTCCATTGAATCCTACACGAGATTATTATTGTTCATTTTGTACTTCAATTCATATCAAACATGTTTTTCATTTTTATAGTTCTTACTGCATCAGTTATAACAACACATTGGAGTCTTTTCTTGAAGAGATTAGTTTCTTCCATGCCATGCCAAACTATGTTGTGATGTTTGTTGTAAATCTCATTTTACATTTCTCTCTTTTTTAAAAGCAACAAGACATGTCTAAAATATGCTATGGCATTCCATGCAAAACTGTAATGTGATGTTAATTGGAAATACCTACTTGTTATTTTGTAAATGTGTTAAGTTCAGTAAACTTTTAGATATTATGATTTGGACTATTCTCTATCTTTTGAGAAATTGCAGTGTTCCATTTTGTTGTTGTAATAATTTCATTGTTCCATTTATCAATACACTGTTGTTTGAAGGAAATAGTTATCAAGGTCTTTTTTTTTGTAATATATATATATATATATATAGAGAGAGAGAGAGAGAGAGAGAGAGAGAGAGAGAGATATGATTTTTATAAATACTTTTACATCCCCATAGAAATAATACAAGGCATTACCTACATACTAGGAACACTACATGTTTTTAATCATTGTGGCATTGAACACAAAAGTTAAAAGGATCATATCATTTACAAACATTTATATACACTACCTCAATTTAATCTTTCATTTTTTCCTTCTTTTACCCTTTGACAACCACCTTATCGATGTATTATTGCACCTTCTTGAGGCAATTGCTAGTCTTAAGTGTATTTGTGTCTTAGAAGAGGCTACACATTCAACGGTCAATACGTCTAAACCTTTCTAGAATAGGAAGGAGTCAAAGGACTCTCCATTACATGTCATGCCCTACCCACAGTAGGAATTTCAAATGGCGGACACCTGTCAAAATTGATGGTAACAATCAAAATTTGAAATGTTTTCTATATTATAAGCCAGATTTTGACGATCTCCCTAAAATCTTAGCTGTATTTGACGGGTAAATTGGCCCATGACGGGCATTTACTCGTCAAATTCCATCCCTGGCCCTACCTGTCACCAAATTATTTATTTTTATTTTTCGCGTGGAGCGCAGTGGGTCAAACAAAAAAACAAAAACATGACCCAAAAAAAGCGCGTATCCCCACAAATTTCCCTATTTATTCTCACAACGCATTTACTCGTCATTCATATTCATACATAGCATCTATATTTTTATATTATTTTTGGGGAATGCGTGAATTGTCCATTTGATCCAGACGACTATCAATACGCGCGCCTCTCAACATTCTCATTGTGCAAAATATGTGCTCTAACATTTTCTAGTCGAGTGTTCGAATCTCAAACAAGAAAGATTGCAGCTTTGAATTTGGGTCGGTCTATTTGAAATTCAGTTTCTCTCAGCAAGATTTGTGTTCAAGGTTTGGGATTTTTCGCATCTACTATATTTAGCAGGCGTTGAAAGCGAGAATGGAAGGTGCAGGAAGCTATGCATTTGCAGCTATCTTGGCCATTGTGATGATTATGGTGGGAACAAGAGTAGTAGGAGCAGGAGATGTAACTGCACCATCTCCCAGTCTGACAATGGAGGTAGGCGTTGCTTCAATGCCCTTCGTTCCCTCCCTATTCGCCGCCCTTATCGCCTCATTACTCCCCTTCTTGGCTTCTTAGTTTTATTGAGAACTCTTGCGTTTTCTCTTTGATCCATTTTTTATGATCAGGGAAGCAACTATTCTTATCCTCTTATATATTTATGATATGTATACAACATTATAGCTCTTGGTTTTGTGAAGGTTATTCTTTTCTGGACGAGGGCCAGAGTATTTTGTATGTGGTACACGATTTTCTTGCATCATTGTTTAGCCATTGAGGAAATAAAGGGATCTCTTCAAGGTCCGTCCTTTTAAGATACAAATGAATAAAAATTGTTTGATAATCTTGAATTGAGCACATTACAATGGCGTGGTATATTTAGGGTTTCTCTATTGTTGTTTTAGTGTTATTTATGAATTTCTTTGCATGGTATCGTGTTTTTTTTTTATAGTATTTTACATTTGGATGAATGCAAATATGCTATTTGGTTTAAAAGCATTGCTTCACAAATTGTTTGCAAGCAGTGATTACCCATAGTCACTGCTATATGGTGTGTAGGGTTGATTAGCTTGATTTTAGTGGAGTGAATAGTCGGAAATTGTTTTTGTTATAGATCTACATGTTGAGTCTAAGAGAGAGCCTCTGTAGTTTAATGGTTCAGTGGTTTTTATTGTAGAAATTAAATTCCGTAACGTTTGAATTGAATTGAATTGAATCAATTCAATTCAATAATCAACGATAATTATTTAACCACATTCTGACTAGAACAGATTCCTCTTCAACGGATATTTTCAAGTGTAAGAGCGGCAACTTCAACTACGGGATATTTGTATATTTGGCCTTGTCCTCAACAAACTACTCTTTGTTTTTATAGTGACAAAGAAGAAACTAAACCGAAAAGAAACCAGATTTGATACCGCAAATAAAACAACACTCCCGTGTAATTTCATAGTTCGTTGAAGATGAATTCATCTTCCGGCATTCAATATATTCATATTCTCGAGTATGGTACATTCAAACACATTCTTGTTAATCTTGTTGTAATATTTCCGGTCAGAATTTGGTTATCTATATATAACTCTGAGAGAGTTTTCTCAGTCCATCATATTAAAGTTGAACCCATATGTAACTTTTATCGATTTTTGTGAGCATATGTGTGGATTTATAATTTGAACAAACCCCTAAAATGATAAAAAAGACATGAAACTACCCCTAAAATTTTAGCTAAATTTAAAAACATTTGTTTTGTAAAATTAGCCTACTCCTAATTGTTCTACCTCGCATGTATTTGATGATCTATCTGTAACTCTTGATATATTTTTCAGAGTCCAATATATCAAATTTGAATCCATATAAAAGACATGAAACTACCCCTGAAATTTTAGCTAAATTTCACAACATTTGTTTTGTAAAATTAGCTTACTCCTATTTGTTCTGCCTCACCTGTATTTGGTGATCTATCTGTAACTCTTGATAGATTTTTCAGAGTCCAATATATTGACATAGGCCGTGAAGAACCTCAACAAATCAATATATTTTTATGTAGATGAGTGTTACATATAAAGGAAATCAAAACCGTTATCTACAGTTAGATAACGAGATTATTAACTAGATTTTACTAACTAATAACTGAAATAGTATTTACAATGTAATCCCGAAGGATTATTCAACATTCCCCCCTTAATCCAAAGGGGCATCTAACATGCCAAGCTGCATTCTAAAATTTTCAAACTTTTCACGGCCCAATGCTTTAGTAAAGATATTTGCAATTTTCTCTGAAGTAGGACAAGGTGTCAGATGAATGGTTTTGGCCTCAACATGATGTCGAATCAAGTGATATTTGTTGTTGATATGTTTGGTTTGATCATGGAATTTTGGATTCTTGGCCAATTGAATTGCAGAAGTATTGTCAACAAAGAGAGGCGTTGAAGTCATTTGTTTCTCCTGCAAGTATTCAAGTATTTTACGAAGCCAAATGATTTCTTTTGTGGCTTGAGCTGTTGCAAAATATTTGGCTTCAGTTGTAGAATCAACAGGAACAGATTGCTTTCGTGATCTCCATGTGATAGCTGCTGATTGAATTTTCATCAAATAACCTGAAGTAGAGACCCCATGTTCTTTATCTCCATCAAAATCAGAATCTGAATAACTAGTGAGATGAAAGTATGAAACTTTAGAATATTTGATGCCATAATATTGAGTGCCTTTTAAATATTTGAGCACTCGCTTTGCTGCATTCCAATGACTTTCACAGGGATGATGCATAAACCTGGAAAGAATTCCTACAGCAAAATTTATGTTAGGACGAGTAGTAGTAAGATAAATTAAACTTCCAACAAGCTACCTGTCCTTTGTTGGATATTCAAATGTGCTACCTTCATCTGAAGTAAGATTTAGATTCTGCTCCATTGGTGTTGAAACAGGATTACAATCCTACATACCAAATTTGTTTAATAACTCTCCAACAATTTTTTCTGAGAAATGAAAATGTGCTTTGGTTTTTGATATACTTCAATTCCTAAATAATAATCCCAAATCTGTCATATCAAAAACCTTTTTCAACTCTCTTTTGATAGATACTATATAATCGTCATTATTTCCTGTGATAAGCAAATCATCCACATAGACAACTAGATATACAACTGATCTTCCAACTTTCTTGACAAATAATGTTGCGTCATCTAGATTGAAGTGCTTATAATTCAATTTGAGAATATGCTCAATTAACTTTTCATACCAAGCTCGGGGTGCTTGCCTTAAACCATATAAAGATTTGACTAATTTGCATACCTTCTGTTCTTGACCTTTGATAGAAAATCCTTCAGGTTGATCCATATACACATATTCTTTTAAGTCTCCATTCAAAAATGCAGTTTTAACATCCATGTGATGTATCTTCCATCCTTTTTGTGCTGCTAATGAAAACAAAGTTCGAATGGTGCCCCATTTAGCTGTAGGAGCAAATGTTTCTGTGTAATCAACACCTTCTTTCTATGCATACCCTTTTGCTACAAGTCTCACTTTGTGTTTGTAAAGTGAACCATATGATTTATACTTATTTTTATATATCCACTTGCATCCAATCGGTTTGGTTCCAATTGGAGGGTTCACCAACCTCCAAGTTCCATTTTTATGAGAGCATCATACTCTCTTTGCATTGCAATTTTCCATACATCACTATTTACTGCTTCTTGAAAAGATGCAGGTTCATCAAATGCACGAAATTTTAATTCACAATCTAATGTTACAAAATCATCATACCTTTTAGGAAATGTCTTAGTATGTATTGATCTACGAACTTCTTGTTGTTGTGGTGTTTTCTTTGTTTCTTCTTTAAGAGCAGGTTCTGCATTATCCATGATACTTAGTTTATCCATTCCATTAACAATATCATCAATTGTCTCATCTTCTGTTTCATCAACTTGTGCATTAGAATCATCAACTTGTGTATTAGAAGGAAATTCCAAAACTTGACCTTGGCTTAGAACAGGAATCCCCCCTTCAAGATTTGGAAGTTCATTATCCATTTCATGATAGATTTTTTTAGAATGAAATCTATCAAGATGAGCAAGTTGTTTATCAATAGTGAGTGCATCTTTCTCAAACTCAAGAAATATAACATCTCTAGAAACAATAAAATTCCTGTTATCTTCATCATACAATCTATAAGCTTTAGAAGTATTAGAATATCCCCAAAAAATACACTTTCGACTTCTTGCTCCCAATCTATGTCTTTGTTGCTCACGAATCAAAGCATAACATGTGGAACCAAAAATTCTAAAATGCTTGACAGCTGGAAGATGATCATGCCACATTTCATAAGGTGTTTTGTTTTGTAGTGCAGCAGAAGGACATATATTCTTAATGTAGACAGCACAAAGAACTTCCTCTCCCCAAAATATTAACTTGACATTTTTAAAAAACATCATTGATCTTACCATATTCAAGAGTGTCATGTTCATACGTTTTGCCACACCATTTTGCTGTTGTTGCAGCAGAGTCCCGCAGCTACAGGAAAAGCTGCCATTTTGGCAGATAGACAGTTTTGGTGAAGACGAAGAGATAAGGCAAAGCTATGACGCCGTAGCATGTTTCTAGTTGCAGAGGAGAGCCGAAAACCATGACTGTTGGACAGAGAAGTCAAGGAAGACGACAGTACCTGAGCGGCCGAGAAGAGAGAGCTCAACCACTGTATTAAAGGCAGCGGCGAAGACATGAGGGCTTAGCTACCCTCATAAAGGAAGAGGAGTGATGAGGCCGAGGTATTGAAGATGAAGGACAGAAGACGGGAAGCGGTGCACAGTACTCATAGTCAGTGCCGGGAAGCATGGAAGACTGCAGAGAGCAGTGGTGTGACGGAAAGAGGCTACCCCAAGTACAGATATGCTGAATGTCACTAGTTAGGGTTTTGGGTTACTATTGGGACAGGCCCATAGTGTTGTAATGGCGAGACCTCTGGGCTGCCTATAAAGGGATATATTTTGTATTGTAAAAGTTTAGCTAGTTGGATAACATATAATTATCCAATCAGTCTTTTTGTGCTAGTTAGCCATTGAGTCTGTTAGCTCACAGTTACCTTGTATTGTATTAGAGTTGAGCTCTGGTTCTGTTATTAGCAGTAGTCATCTTACTGAAACCAGTAGCTAGCTCATTGAGCATGTATGTAACAATCCACAGGGTTTGACAGATAGAGAGAGAGAGAGAGAGAATATTGTAAGAAGGCAATATAGAGATAGAGAAGAGATCTAGGAGAGAAGGGCTCCAGGCAGTGAGTGCGGAGTTACCCAGAAGATCTCTAGCTGCATATGCAGTGTAGCAGAACTGTGTACTCTCTCAAGATATAATAAAACACAGTTCTGTGGACGTAGCTTCTACCTTGGAAGTGAACCACGTAAACTTAGAGTGTTATGTGATTGATTCATGTGATTGTATTTGCTTGTTGTATCTGTCACTCATTACATGAACTTTGCTTACAGTAAATGTATGTATGTGTTATTCAGTTCACTGCATATTAACAGGATAAATGAATGTTGAAGTCTTTAAGTATTCTGTATAAGAGTTTGTCTATGTTTCACTCAAGACAGTTAAGAGTCACATTATAAAGCAGCCGTGTATGTTAAGTCTTGTAAGTTGAACATGAGTAACGCTAAGTGCGCTGAGCCGTAGCGGTAGGATATCGTAGAGAGGCGATATCGCACAATCAAAGGAGATGTGATGCGCGGTACTGCAGGTCGAGGATCGAGCGTAGGAGAGAGTTACGTGTTGCCTAGGATGTGGCGATGCGATAAGGGATAGAGTCATCGTGAGTAAGAGGAAACTACGCATTGTAGAGAGGAAAGAAGCTTCTCGTGGGCTAAGAAGAACCGCGAGGCGCACATAGGATGCCACAGAACCTAGTCGAAGACACTTGAGTCTTTGGCCAACCCATTAGAATCAATTCGGGTGAGACTTCAAGCCGCTCCACGGTATGTTGCCGAAAGGGCCAATGAGCTAGGGGTGTTGTTGGTACATTATAGTAAACTCGGGTCTGCCCATAGCGAACCAACAAATGGTTCCATTGCCGGTTTTGAATAAACTGAGCACTGATGTTCTGTTGGCATCCTACTAGAGACGAAATCAACGAGTGGGATGGGTCTAAGGAGAAAGAGTTTGATGAACACGAGAAAAAGAGTCCTAGACTGATTATAGAGGACTGGTTACAAAAACATATCTTTACAGACCTACATGCGATATTTTTTGCGACCTTTGGGAACGAGCTTTATGACTGGTTATCAAAGTTGACTGATAAGAACATATTCAAGAAGAAAAGAAACATTGTTTGGACACTGAAGCTGATTCAGACTGTGAAGAACCTTGATAATCCCATTACGAGGATAGTAGACTTCTGGCTCGCGAGTGTGCTAGAAGGCTTTGTCACAGAGTTTGCAGTTGAACAAAGAAAAAGCTTCAGCGAGGCTGAGCGGTACTTCTTCAAAGGATATCGCGGTAAGTACCTAAAATATTTAAACTTGTCCATTAAGATGTTATTACATGAAAAGGGAACAATGGATCTAGTTTTAGATGAATAAGTAAAAATAGTAATGTCACAAGAGTTTGAAAGTGATTTTGATGACATTGGACATACACGTAGTGGAAAGAAATACAAAGTAGATTTTAGTTCTCCCATATTTGAAGACAGTTCAGATAATACTAGACAACAGAGTCACAGTACCACAGAAAGAACAGAAGGGGGTATCCCTTACCACCCTTATACCCCACAGAAACAGACCGAGACTCAGAACAATCCCGTAGGAACTCCATCTAGTAGTTCCCAGACAGTACACACTACCGCTACATCACCTCCACCTACACCACCGAGTGGTAGTAACACAACAAATCAACATCCACCACGTAGAAATAGAATGGGGGATGATATGAAGCTACCTATCTTTAAGGGTACAGGGGCAGAGGACCCAGAGCAGCATTGGTTTCTATGTGAAGCCATGTGGACCATTAAAACAATCCATGATGATGATATTAAACTTGTACAGTTGTTCACCACACTGAGAGAACGAGCCTTAACATGGTATATGAAGTATACCTCAGCAATATCTAGAACACTTGTTCAGGTCAGGACTTCTATGATTAAAGAGTTTAAGAAACGTAAGTCTGAGTCACAGTGCATTACAGAGCTCAAAGACATCAAAGAGTTACCTACAGAGTCAGTGTGGGACTTCGATCAGAAATTTAAAGCCCTTATAGATCAAGTCAGCTTTGAGTTTGTGCCGGAGCAACATAAGGAATGATTTGTTGCAGCACTGCTCCCTCACATTAGACTACCATTAATGCAGCAGAAACTCCAGACGCAGGACGACGCATTGGAGATGGCGATGAAACTAGAGGCTTCACCTCTAGCTGAAACTAGCACAGGTATGACAAATTTGCAAAACCAGTTGGCTAATCTCACTATACAGATGCATGAGCTTAAGAAAGGGAAAGAGGTTGCGCAAGACATATGGTGTGTAAAGTGTAAAGAACAAGGCCATACTAAATATAACTTTCCAATCTTTGTAGAATATCTAGCAACTGGGGCTCCTAACCCCTTATGACAGACCCATGGGCCAAGGTGTGAAATATGCAAAACAAGAGGACACCTACCTCAACAGTGCCCTCTACTTCAGAAGTACGTCTAGACACCTAAGAACTTATACTGCGTCTTCTGCAAGTCTGTAAGCCATGATGAACACGATTGCTGAGCCTATGATCTCATGGTCGAGAGCAAGCAAGACTTGTATAGAGTCCAATCAGAAACACAGGGTCCAGTAGCAGGACCATAGTATGATCAGGCTCATGTTGGTAGAGGAGGAGGGTTCAGAGGACGAGGACATGGAGGAGGCTTTGGTCGTGGTTGTGGACCAGTCACTTGTTACAACTGTGGAGTTGTAGGACATTATGCTAGGGACAGTCAGAGCCCTACCACCACATGTAACTATTGCAAATCTTACGATCACACTATAGAAGAATGTCCTACCTTGCTAGCCAAGATAAGAGAACCTAAGCCAGCAGTACACCAGAACATCCAGCTTATTGCTGCTGAATAGGAAGAACCAGAACCAAGAGTCAACATTGTGACTCACAGCGGTGCTTCCACCAATGGGACATCGCAGGATAGTGAAAAGAACACAGGACCGGAGTGGGTGCGCAAAGTTCCTAACAAAACAACACCACTTGACCTACAGAAGAATAAATAGACATTTCAGGAAGCTAAGACTTTCTTTGATGATCGTATGCAATCAGGATCACAGGTACCACCATCTAGGGGCGTACCGCAGCAAGCACCTTGTGGCGTTAGCCCTGTACAGATATCGCAGGCTACCACATCAGGCACATGCGAGGAGGATGAGTTGAGAGGAAGTGTACAATCCTTCCTGCGGAGTTGTTTAAAACTCATGAGAAATGAGAAAGCTATCGAAGAACTTCAGCGCATCATAGATCAGTGTCAACTATCTTCTTCCATGAGCAGTGCATAGCGTGCTGTTCATAATATTATGGGACATACAAGAACAAAAAGAGAGATGCAACTCACAACATAGGTTGGAGAATTTGAAATGGACGAGGTGATCTTAGATCTAGGATTAGAGGTAAATGTTCTGACTAAGAAGACATGGGAACAGATGGGTAGCACTAAGTTAGTCAGATCACCTATCCATCTCAGATTAGCTAATCAGCAGCGGGTATCACCCCTGGGTTGATTATCGCAGGTGCCAGTTGACATTGACGGAGTTCGCAGCTCTACAGACTTTGAAGTTATAGAAATCATTAGCGATAGTAGACCATATCTAGCACTACTAGGCATTGATTGGGCGATCGGTAACATGGCCATTATCGACTTAAAGAGAAGACAAATGACCTTTGAAGACGCGCAGATCTGGGTCATCGCACCGTTGGATCCTCTTCAGGGTCCGAGATACATTGAACCTATCCGAGCAAAGGAAGAGGCACGCAACATGGACAGTCTCTATCACATGACTGCGAACCAAGGCGACTACATCAATCCAACCATAGAAGGGAACATTAGTTGGCGATGCGACAGCTCATGCACATTGGATTCAGATGTTGGTCTAGAGAACTGGCAGAACAGACTTTATGAAGTCTCAGCATGCAGATGTGCGTACATGACTAAGTCACTACGATGGATTGGTGTAGAGATCAATGAGATTCCATCATTTCATGGTCTAACAGATATCCAGGACTTTCTCACGCAGTTTGAACAACAAATTCCTCACGAGCAGAGGATCGCAGCTATGGACCTTGTAGTACGAGCCACACCTGCAAGATGGTGGTATGCACATAAAGAGAATATCGCATCATGGGATGATCTTAAGAGATTGATGGCGATCCGATTCTCTATCAACAGAGAGTATGTCCAGCAGAGATACACAGGAAAAAGTGACCCCAGGTCACATATTCACACGTGTGAATGGAATTGGTCGGACATTTCCGAGGATGAATGGGTTCACCAATTCATTCACACTTTGGAAACATTTCCAAGGAACTAGTACACAAAGACTGAATTGTGCAAGGGAACGACTACATGGCCACTTATGATAGACAGCTTTCTACTCAACTTCGCTTTTGAATCTGAGTAGCCAAGTGTTTCTCAGGCCCTAGACGTTATAAATATTAGGATATTTGAAGATTGTACCCTATCAGTGTCAGCTCAACCTGAGTGGGCCATCCAGTTAGAAGAGGCACTAGAGTGTTATAACTTTGCATCAGAACCAGAGGAGGAGGATGAGGATCCTCGCAACATCAACATTCCGGAGTCAGAAGGGACTCGCGATGTTGATGGACCAAAGCTATAGATTCTAGCAATCACAGAACCGATCAAGATTAAAAAGATCAATATTGGCATAGACACAGAACCAAAGTTTTCCTCTATTGGAGACTATTGGAACGATGAAACAGTTGGACAGATTACAGACTTGCTACATGACTATCAGGACCTATTTCCCACCAAGTTTACAGAGATGAAGGGAATAGTTGGAGACCTGGGAGTAATGAGGATACCATTGAAAGAGGATGCTAGACTAGTCAAGCAGCGTCCATATAGGTTAAATCTGCGCTACAAAGAAAAAGTTAAGGATGAGATCGATAAGATGCCAGCAGCAGGCATCATTGAGCCTGTAGAAGAGAGCGAATGGGTTAGTCCCATGGTCGTGCAAAAAAAGAAAACTAAAGGAGACATCAAGATCTGTGTTGACTTGCATAAACTCAACGATGCATCGCTTCATGATCCATTTTCGACACCTTTCACTGATGAAGTAATAGACAATGTGGGAGGACAGGAGGTCTACTCCTTCACCGATGGCTTTTCAAGCTATCACCAGATCAGAATCCACCCAAAAGATCAACATAAGATCACTTTTGCAACAGAATGGGGCTCATTCCAGTATACGGTAATGCCCTTTGGTCTTAAGAATGCACCAGCTATCTTTTCTAGAGTAGTAGTTTCCGTATTTAAAGAATACATCCATAAATTCCTAGAAGTATATTTTGATGATTGGACTATATTTGGATTAATTGACAAGCACATAGGATATTTAAGACTGATGTTAGAGAAATGTAGGCAGTACCAGATTTCTCTGAACTTGAAAAAATGTATATTCTGTGCGCCATTCGGTATTTTGTTGGGTCACATTGTCTGCAGGCAAGGCTTGATGGTAGATCCCGCAAATATTGCCATTATTGTAAATCTTCCAGCACCCAACTCAGTCAAACAATTGAGGACAGTACTTGGTCATACCGGGTACTACCGAAAATTCATCAAGGGATACGCAAAGATTACAGCACCGATGGAAAAACTGTTAAAGAAAGATGTAAAATTCCTATGGAATGAGGAATGCCAGTAGAGTCTAAACACACTTAAGGATAAGATGGTTACATCACCCATCTTAGTATTTCCAGACTGGACTAAGCTGTTTCATGTACATGTGGATGCATTTGGCATCGCACTAGGGGTTGTTTTAACACAACCAGGAGAAGGAGGTATCGATCATCCTATCGCATACTCCAGCAGAAAGCTATCGACAGCAGAAAATAACTACACCACGACAGAAAGAGAAGGCTTAGATATGGTGTACACGCTACAGAAGTTCAGGCACTACCTGTTGGGTGCCTCATTCAAAATGTTTACTGACCATTTCGCATTGAAGTATCTGGTCAATAAGCCAATGTTAGGGGGAAGAATCTGCAGATGGTTACTCCTCTTTCAGGAGTATGATTTTGAAATCATTGTCAAACCAGTAAGATTGAACGTCGGACCTGATCATCTGTCACAAATAGACTCAGGAGAAGAGCCAAGTAATCTAGAGGAAAATTTGCCAAATGCGCAGCTGTTCTTTATCCAAATCACAGACGAGTACTATGCTGATATCATTCACTTTCTCACTACAGGAAGGGCACCTGAGGAGTTTACCAAGCATCAAAAGAGGCAGTTGGTTGTTAAAGCAGTAGACTTCACCCTGATCGTAGGACAGTTATACATGTTAGGTCCAGATGAAGTCCTATGCAGATGTGTGATGCCGCATGAAAAAGAGGCTATTATTAGAGAAGCACATTCAGGTACCGCAGGAGGTCATTTCGCAGGAAAACCGACTGCGCAGAAAATCCTAGCCGTAGGATTATGGTGGCCTATGTTACATAAGGATACTAAGGAATTTTGCAAATGCTGCGATATCTGCCAGAGGGTAGGAAAACCTTCGCGGAGAGATGAAATGTCGCTACGACCGGAGATTACACTACGCGCATTTGACAAGTGGGCTATAGACTTTGTGGGTCTTATCAACCCACCAGGAAAACAAACTGGTGTGAGATACATCATCACAGGAATAGAGTACCTCACCAGGTGGGCAGAGGCCAAAGCAGTAAGAAATTGTGATGCTGCTACAGCTGCACAGTTCATTTTTGAAAATATCATCACTAGATTTGGATGCCCAGTAATTTTGATGAGCGATCAAGGCACACACTTCTTGAATCGCACCATTGAGGCCTTGACGGAAGAATTCCAGACACAACACCATAAGAGCACTCCCTACCACCCACAAGCTAATGGTACGGTGGAGGCCTTTAACAAGATTTTAGAAAACTCTCTTACAAAGATCTGCAACAGCCAAAGGAATGATTGGGACCTCAGAGTTAACGCTGTATTATGGGCATATAGGACTACATGCAAGAAAATTACAGGACACACACCTTTCAGCTTCGTGTATGGACAGGAGGCTGTTATGCCTATGGAGTATATTCTTCCCAGTTTAAGAATTGCTCAGATCACTAGAATGACTGATACAGACACGGTGCAGGAAATGCTAGCGCAGCTGCTTGCCTGAGATGAAGACAGATTCATCACCGGATTCCATCAGAAAGTGCAGAAGGCATGAGAAAAATATTCTCATGATAGACACATTAAGAGTAAGACTCTTCAGATCGGAGACCTAGTACTCCTCTATGACAGTAAATTTATTAAGTTTCCAGGAAATTTCAAGATGCATTGGTTGGGGCCATACCAGATACAACAAGCCACAGAGGGAGGATCCGTTTAGCTCAGCAAACTGAATGGGGAGCTTCTTCCCATGATGATCAATGGCAGTAGGCTTAAGCTCTATAGTGACAGCCACTCCACCTCTCAGCCCTAACTCAGAGTCACGGGAGGGTGTACATGTCCAGTGTAGTTGAAAGGAGGCATCGCACTAGGAATTAGTCTACACTGACAGGTATTCAAAGTATCAGGAATCACATAAGGACGGTTCATTTTGAAAAAAAAACAAAAACAAAAACAAAAACGCTTAAGTTTGTTTTGAGCAAGTGATGCGGTGTGGCATCGCAGCAGCGCGATGTTTCTCCGTGCCATGTACCCAGTTTTTGTAACGAGATAGAGGGCTAGTCAAGTTGCCTTCTGAAAGCCACTTAATGAGGAAATGACCGGTATACCTTACCGTATATTTGGCAGCAGCATAATAAATTTTTCCAGATTTGGCAAATCTTCGACGAGACTGGCGCTTGCATACACATGCTTCAAGGGAAATTGATCGGATTTCAACATTTATTGAGGATCGGAATGACGGGTGTGGTCTCGTCCAAGCAATTAATATGACCGATGGGTTCAGTCTAGATGACTGTTGCATCCGGGATTACCGCCTTTGGCATAAAAGTAGAAATTATTCATTCAGGAGGGTTACATTTGCAAAGATCAGAGAGCTATAGAGTGCATTGTTAAGTTTTCCCTGTGCAGAGATAATTCCGTTACAGAGTGCTGTAAGTTTCATAATTTGCAGCCATTGCCAATCCAAAGTATAACACCGAGTGGGTTCTGTCTGAGGAGGAACCTCTAGAAGCGATTTTGGAAAGATTCGAGCGTGGTGGCCTTACAGCTGCTATGGCGACACCACCCAGGAGTATGACACGAGGTTCATCACAGACCTACCAACTGCCAAGGATGAGGAGCCAAGCTCAAGTAAGAGAAGAATCCATTCCAGAGCTGGACGAAGAAGTTCATAACACATCAGACTACATCATACCACGAGTTGACAGCGCACCAGAGGTAAAAATTCCCAAGAGTGGTAAGTTTCCTGTCTCTATACCACAGATTGATTCTTGAGTAAAGGAAGATGGAGATCTATTAGGATATGCCGCTGTTGTTAAGTTTGTAGATTATAACCTGGGTGATAGTAAGACATATCCTCATTTCTGGCCGGATTAATATCTTATGATTTAGAAGAACCCAAGGATAGGTGCAGATGAATATGTTCCCATGGAACATGTCCAGATTCTTGAGCACTCAGGCCTGCTCAATCTGTTAAGAATACCACATTTTGGACGAGGCGCAGAGGTTAATGCCGTGGTGCGCATCCTACTTTCAAGCGTACATGGGGGTTACCTCTGGCTTGGTAACAAAGTCGACCTGAACATCGACCTGATACACCGCATCACCGGGCTGTCTAAGACTGGTCAAGACCCGAAGACAAATATAACAGGAAAGACCAAGGATTCCAAGTTATCACCAGCCCTATTCGCCAAGTATAAACTACAGAGAGGAGGCAGGGATTATGACATCATAAGCTTAACAGACAATACACTCAGATTTACAGCTAGTCTGCTGGCAGGAAGAATGTTAACCAAGGTTCGCCCAAAGGAAGTCACAGGATCAGTAATTAAGCTAGCCATACAAGTTGTAGAGGGGGGACAGTTCAATTGGTATATATTTTTGTTAAATATGTTTCAGCAAGATTGTTTGTAAGCTCAGGATGAGGAAACCCACCCATTCCATTTTTCGTGGTTGCTGATACTCTGTGCATTCGTCGGGTGGAAGGAGCCGCCCCATACCCAATTTCGACAGTTAGTGAGTGGCGAGCCCCAAGGTGCACACTACACAAACTTATGGGAGACTAGCATCCTAGCCAAGAAAAAGGTTAATGCGATAGTATTCTATGAATACTATAGGTTGTTGAGGAACGTCCTCCAAGAAACACCACGGATCAGCAAGGAGATCATGGACACATATGATGATCGGCTTGAGTTTATGGTGGACCTCCATAGAATTTATCTAAGGCCAAAAAGGGATAAAAGGGATGATTGGGCCAATGGTTCATTTAGAATGACAACCAAGGATGTCAAGGACGTCATCAAAGACTTTGATGACGAATGGAAGCAAGCGCTAGAAGATACCACACCCCTACCATCAGGTAGCGCACAGACAGATCCATCGGACAAAGGCAAAGATAAAGTGGAGACCCAAACACAAGATGCAGCACAAGTGCCACTACCAAGAGAAAAGAGGAAAGACCAATAGCAAGTGCCACCAGAGGCACATACGACAAAGGATGGAGAAGAAGGGACACCAGAGGCACAGAAGAAGAAAAAGCACAAAGCCACAAAACTACCTTCGAAGACTACACTGACAGAGGATGATTATGAACTCATTGCAATAAGAATGCATGACACTTTGAAGGACCCATTTGAGGCGATGCAGACATCGCATGCAAAGATACAGAGTGCGGTAGAGAAGCAGCTTCTGGACTTAAAAGCAATTACTGAGAAGACTTCCATGATACAGGTTCCGCCGGTAAAGGTGACTGCAGGAGAAAGTTCAACACAGGCAATTTCCCACAAGGAAATCTTGGCAACTGATCGCATTAATACAGTCTTGATACCACCAGCGAGCATCCGATTCCCTACATCAATGATGGATGTTCTGATGCAGATTAGGAAACCTGTCGAGGTTAACCTCGTAGAGTTCCACATTGATCGGTTACAGATGATCCAGCAGAAGCTAAGCGCAGAGCTCAGAGGTAGAGAGCTCGCGACTTATAAACATAATACACAGCTGAAACAAAAGAATGTAGCACTCGCCACCAACTATCAAAAAAAGGCAGATGAGTTAAGAACATATGAAGAAAGAGAACAGAATCTCTCTCAAGTCTTACAGAGCATCACATTGGAGTTACCCCAATGTAATATTGAGTTCGCCTTGCCTCTCCCACAAAAGGTAAGAAGAGTTGCAGACAGAGCAAAGGCTCTGGAGGAAATAGTAACCAGGATGGAAGAAATAGTGGCCAAGATGGAGGAATACCACAAAGCGTAGATCACTAAGATTGAGGCTAGACAACCGGGCACCCCCCAGGCAGACAAGGAAGCTAGAGTAGAGGCCTTTCGACTCACTTCCGTGTAGATGAAATCTCGCATAGATGATGCACTGTCAGAGCTAGCTGATGCAACGAACACATGGTCAGAGTTAGATGAGCCTCCCAAGAAAGTAGAAATCCACCAAAGTATTCAACAGATAGAGAATACCACAGCAACAATGAAGGAAGAAATCAAGAGCTTAGCAGCTCTTCAGAAGATGAGAAAGACGATGGAGATGAACAGCTTGCAGCAGGAAGCGCAGCGGTTGAGAGCAAAGGAGATACACATTAATGACCTACTTCAACCATATCAGGAACAAATAATAGATTTAGTCGATGCGGTTGAGCAAAAAGTTGGGGAGTTCACTGCCACCAGAAATGAAATTGATGCAGCAGAAGACTCTAGTATTAGTCAAGCTATGCTTGACTTAGCACAAGAGCATGTCGCAGCTATGCAGAATGAAGTCATAGGACTTCGGGACAAGCTTCAGCGCACTTCGTAGGAAGCCAAGGAGAAGCTACAGCAGGAGAAGCCCACTGGTAGTGGCTCAGGGACGAGCCACAAGTAAGTGTTAGGGGACTATTGGAGCAAAGTCCTGCAGCTACAGGAAAATCTGTCATTTTGGCGGATAGATAGTTTTGGCGAAGATGAAGAGATAGGAAAAGATACGATGCTATAGCATGTTTCTAGCTGCAGAGCAGAGCCAAAAACCATGGCTGTTGGACAAAGAAGTCAAGGAAGACGACAGTACCTGAGCGGCCGAGAAGATAGAGATCAACCACTGCATTGAAGGCAGCGGTGAAGACAGGAGGGCTCAGCTACCCTCATAAAGGAAGAGGAGCGACGAGGCCGAGGTATTGAAGATGAAGGACAGAAGACGGGAAGCGGTGCACAGTACCCATGGTCAGCGCCAGGAAGCATGGAAGACTGCAGAGAGAAATGGTGTGACGAAAAGCGGCTACCCCAAGTACAGATATGCCGACTGTCACTAGTTAGGGTTTTGGGTTACTGTTGGGACAGGACCACAGTGTTGTAATGGTGAGACCTCCAGGCCGCCTATAAAGGGATATATTTTGTATTGTAAAAGTTTAGCTAGCAGGATAACATATAGTTAGCTAGTCAGTCTTTTTGTGCTAGTTAGCCATTGATTCTATTAGCTCACAGTTACCTTGTATTGTAATAGAGTTGAGCTCTGGTTCTGTTATTAGTAGTAGTCATCTTACTGAAACCAGTAGCTTGCTCATTGAGCATGTATGTAACAATCCACATGGATTGACAGAGAGAGAGAGAGAGAATATTTTAAGAAGGAAATATAGAGATAGAGAAGAGATCTAGGAGAGAAGGGCTCCAGGCAGTGAGTGCGGAGTTACCCAAAAGATCTTTAGCTGCATATGCGGTGCAGCAGAACTGTGTAATCTCTCAAGATATATTAAAACACAGCTCTATGGACGTAGCTTCTACCCTGGAAGTGAACCACGTAAAATCAGAGTGTTATGTGATTGATTCATGTGATTGTATTTGCTTGTTGTATCTGTCACTCATTACATGAACTTTGCTTACAGTAAATGTATGTATGTATTATTCAATTCACTGCATATTAACAGGATAAATGAATGTTGAAGTCTTTAAGTATTTTGTATAAGAGTTTGTCTATGTTTCACTCAAGACAGTTAAGAGTCGCAGTATAAAGCAACCGTGTATGTTAAGTCTTATAAGTTGAACATGAGTAACGCTAAGTGCGCTGAGCCGTAGCGGTAGGATATCGCAGAGAGGCGATATCGCACCATCAGAGGAGCTGTGGTGCGCGGTACCGTAGGTTGAGGATCGAGCGTAGGAGAGAGTTACGTGTTTCCCAGGACTCGGCGATGCGATAAGGGATAGATTCATCGCGAGTAAGAGGAAACTGTGCATCGCAGAGAGGAAAGAGGCTTCTCGCGGGCTAAGAAGAACTGCAAGGCGAACATAGGATGCCACAGAACCTGGTCGAAGACACTTGAGTCTTCGGCCAACCCATTAGAATCACTTCGGGTGAGACTTCAAGCCACTCCACGGTTTGTTACTGAAAGGGCCAGTGAGCTAGGGGTGTTGTTGGTACATTACAGTAAACCCGGGTCTGCCCATAGTGAACCAACAGCTGTGGATTATAAGG
Organism: Pseudotsuga menziesii; assembly: GCA_001517045.1. Taxonomy (NCBI): domain Eukaryota; kingdom Viridiplantae; phylum Streptophyta; class Pinopsida; order Pinales; family Pinaceae; genus Pseudotsuga; species Pseudotsuga menziesii. Next base: position 582,031 of record LPNX011114249.1, read on the forward strand.
AATAGTTGTTTGATGTTTAATACCATTCTCCTGCAAATATTTTTCAAACTCTTGACATGTATATTCACCACCATTATCAGTTCGAAGGGTTCCAATATTGAGTTGAGCTTCATTTTTAATCCATAAGTGAAAATTTCTGAATGTATCAAAAGCTTGATATTTTCCTTTTAATAAATTAACCCAATACATCCTCGTAAAGTCATCAATGAAAGTCATGATATATTTGTTACCATTTGCTGATGGAACGGGCATGGGCCCACATAAATCTAAGTGAACAAGACCAAGCTTTCTTGAAGCTTGAAACATAGAATCATTAAAAGGTTGTTTACTGTGCTTGCCTAAGATACAAGCATCACATGGGGAAAGTTGTCTTGGAATAGTAGGAAGCCCTTGAACTCCTTTCTATTTCATAATCCTGAGACTGTCGTAACTAATATGACCAAATCTAGCATGCCACAATAAGATGGAAGATAAATTACTATTATGCTGAACCAAATTTGTAGAATTCTATGAATTGGATGATGTACCATGCAACTTTAAAAGTTTGTTATCTTCCACTCCATTCATTACAACCACATTATCATAATCTCTTCTAATTTCAATGATACCATCAAACATATTTATCGAGTGATTTTGTTGTCTAATTTGCATAAGAGATATTAGATTTCTCTTCAATTGTGGAACATAAAGCACATCAGAAAGTATATAATCAGCAAATCCTGATAATTTCAATCTAACAGAACCAATTCCTGAAGGTTTTAACTGAGACTTATCTTCCAAATGTACTACCCATCAATTTGATCACTAAAAGTTTCAAATAAGTCTTTTCTAAATGTCATATGACATGTGGCTCCGGTATCCAATAACCAAGTATCATTCCATGGAAACGAAGTACTGAAAGCTTCTTCAATTCCTAGATTATAATGTCCAACAACATAATGTGCAGATTCAGGAGGGTTACCTTTATCATTTCCTTTATCTTGTACTTGCTCTTTCTTGTTAACAATTTTATCCCAAGAAGTTCTACAATAACTGGAAGTATGACCAGTTTTTCCACATCTATAACATTGTTTCTCTCCTTGATTAAATCTTCCCCCCCTTCCTCTGTACTATCCTCTTTGTCCTCTACCTCGACCTCTACTTCTATTTTCATCCTTTGTAAATTCTTCTTTTGATTTGTGTCCTTTCTATGCAAGACACAAAGTTTCTTCATTGGGTTTAGACTCCTTCCCAAATTCTTTATCTCTTTCTGCAATTTTCTCAACAAGTGTTTCAAAGGTCATAGCTTTCATTTGGCCACTAGCTTGAAGTGATTCTAAATAATGAGTATATGTAGGATAAAGAGCTTTAATAAATGTAGTAAGTTGAATATCAACTTTTACACCAGTTGCATCAATATCATGGAAAATGACTCTAATTTCAGAAGCAAGTTTCATTGGATCATTATCTTTTAACTCTAAGTTAAATAACTTCATTAACAATTGTATGATTTCAAGCTCAGAATGTGAATCATACAAATCTTTTAGTTTCTTTAATGCTTCCCAAGCACTTTTTCTAGAAACTAAATGTCTACTTACTTCTTCACTTACAGAGGCAATAATCAAGGCATAAGCCTTCTTGTCCTTGCTTTTCCATAATGCTAACTCTTTGGCATTAGTAGGTGGTACTGGTGCACTTTTATCCACTTTATTTATTGCTTCTCCATCTTATTTATCTTCTAAATTCTCATTTTCACAAATTCCATCCCACATATCATTAAAAATAAGGGTACTTTTAACTTTACAAAACCATTCCTGATAATTTTCTTTTCCAGATAAAATAACTCCAACAATTGAAATTAAAGAATTCATTGAAATTTATTGTGTAGTAAATTTTTGTGTACAAAATACAGTCTGATATATTATTTTCCTTTTAGCCAATGTTCTTTAAAATATTTTTATCTTCTAAAAATATTTCCCGAAAGGTTTAATTTTTCAATTTAAAAAAACCTTGCACTCAAATATAAATGGCTGTTTAAAAACTTTTATTTTCTAAAAAGAACTCCCCAAATATTTGATAATTAATTTCAAGAAACCATTGCAAGAAAATATAAATGGTGGCTCTCTTCCTTTTTCTTTTTCTTTTTTAAAAAAGAAAATAATTCTTCAAAAGAATTACCGGAACAATTTGCGTGCAGTCTCCTCTTAATGTGCAGTCTTTGTCTTTCTTCCACAATCTTTACTAAGAAGCTCTCATTTCTTCCTTTCTTGGTGATAGCTCCTTTGTTGGCTCCTCCTTCACAAGCTCCTTCTTTCTCACCAAGTCTTTCTCACCAATGATTCATTTCCTTTGCTCTGATACCACTGACAGAGGCCGTGAAGAACCTCAGCAAATCAATATCTTATTACGTAGATGAGTGTTACATATGAAGGAAATCAAAACCGTTATCTACAGTTAGATAACGAGATTATTAACTAGATTTTACTAACTAATAACTGAAATAGTATTTACAATGTAATCCTAAAGGATTATTCAACATATATCAAAGTTGAATCCATATGTAACTTTGATAGATTTTCCTCAGCATCGTGGATTTAAAATTGAGCAAGCCCTGAAATAATGAATTACATGAAACTACCCCTGAAATTTTAGCTAAATTTAACAACTTTTGTTTGCGAGATCATCCCAGTATTATTTGTTTTTGCCTTGCATTGAATTGATTTCTTCAGTTTCCATACCAATTAAATTTAAATACAATGAATCATAATATTTCCAACTGTGTATGGCCAGTGTGCAGAGTTGTTCCCTATTTTACAGCCCCACAAAAATGTGGCATACAAATATTTTCATGTGCCGGTCACTTCTTGTGTAGGATAATATTTTCCTGTGCTAGTCACTTCTTTGTGTGGTATACAAATTTTTATTACGTGTCATAGTCACCTGCAGGAATATTAGGATAAAAATAAATAAATAAATACATAAATAGATAGAGCATAACATGTGACGTACAACAACAATGATAATAATCTAATCAAACATGCCATAATATGACAGAGAAACAAATAGAACAGCTGCTAAACATGAAATGTTTACTAGCATAAGGTTATTTAACAATGTTACATGGGACATGTTTCCTATGGTGGGAATACGCTTCCCCAATTCCACATTGGGGATGTGGGTTTTTCAAAGTGATATTTCTGCATATTTCTTTTGAGGGTTGTTGGTTTTTATCCCTTCTTTTAATTGTTGGATGGATAAATAAGGATTGAAGTGTGGTTTATTTTAAGGAGTTTGGGATAGATATTTTTTAAAATTTTAAAGTATAATGAAAAATATAATATGTAATTGTATTATTTATGATTGCATTGAGAGTAGTGAGGTGTTTTTTTTTCACAAGGAAAGACAACCTTATATTATAAAAAAGTTGTGTCAAATATACAACAGTCACAAAAGAAAAAAGAAATTGCCTCATGAACCGACATAGTAACGAAGGATCATACAAGCTGTCAACAATTTCCCAATATGCACAGAGTCATAACCCAAGCTGTCCTTGAACAAAGTATAGGAACGAGTCACCAACAATTGTCAACACAAAGACAATGTTGTCACTACAAACACAAAAGATAATCTGCCATCCTTCATACAACAAGACCAAAAAAGGATCAAGAAACGGGACCCAAAAGAGACAGAGTCCGAATGAGCTAAAAGACTTTGAAAAATCCTTGTGACACAGAGTTGCCAACAAATTCTTCCCAATAGATCGATCTCAGAGGCATCCCAATAGCATGCTTTGACAGCGAGTCCGCCCGAGTATTATACTCCCAGAAAACATGAGAAAGATGCAGGGTCAGACCCAATTCCAAAAGCCCATGAACCCGGTGATTCTAGTGGTGAAGAGCAAGAGACTGAAAATACTGACGATGAAGACCCCATTAAATAACCATTTTGGAGTCACCCAAAACACGCTGAAGAGTGGTCCCACAAAGAGAGGCAAATTGAAGGAGACCCCAAAGAGACAAAAGCTCTGCCCTATTGTTTGTACCCTAACCAGCACCCATGTAGAGATGATAACTCATATTACCCAACATCTTGATATACATACCCGCACCAAAATGACCAGCAGAGGCCACCCCATTGAAAAATCCAACCACTTCAAAGACCGAGAATGAGGAGAAAATGAGAGCCCGAGTGCGGCTACAAGTAGGGTGATCCACAACACAAGAAATCTATGAGAGAAGCTTAAAAATAATGCCATCCATGAAAGGTACAAACCCATGAAAAAGTTGCATGTTCCTAACTAGCCAGATCTCCCACAAGAAGAGCATTACCAACTCAATAGAAATCACACGATGAGTAGACGCATGCACCAGAAAATCCAAACAAGTGGAGAAATGTCGGGACCACAAATAATGAAAGCCATCACAAATGCCCCTCCAAAGATGAAAAACAAACAAACAGTTACAGAACAGATGGTATACAAATTCAAGAGCCAACTCACACAAGACACATTTGACAAGTCCATGAAGGCCACGATGTTGAAGGCTGTCCCGAGTCATAATTTTTTGATTGATCAGAAGCCAAATAAAACACTTCACCTTCTGAGGAACCTTAGCATTCCAGATGACCTTGAACCATGACTGCGGTTGTTTAAGATACATATGAGAAAGGATGGATTCATAAACCAAATTGGCTTTAACAGACCTAGTAAGTTTGTCACCAGCCCACACCAAAAGATTAGGATCATCACTAAGCATAATTCCCAAATCCATAAGTATGTCTACATAGTCATCCCATTCAGCTACACACTGATCAGGTAATCCCAGTGAGGACACGAAATACCAAAGCCTAGCAGGAGTCTCATTCCCCACATAATCCTAGAAAAGCACAGAGATATTACACTCATGCAGAGATTGAAGGAGGGAACTAGACAGTTTCCACTTATAGATCCCAACAATCAGATCGACACCCATATTTATATTATTACCATGACCAACCTGCCACTTTAAACAGTGAAGGATGCAGGGGAGAGCCGAACATAGACTACTCCATACCATCGAGAGGATAGCGGCTTTGAAGTTACCAGCACAGAGCCAAGAAGAGAGTGGAATACACTTCATGTATTTAGCACTGATGATGAGCCCCCATATACTAGTTCTGGAAATACCCCGTCATAAACTTTTTGCATAGAGGGACAAATTAAAAATACCAAGCTGCTTGAAACCCCAACCACCCCACGAAACAGGTCGTGACAAAGAGCTCCAATTTTCCAGATGAAATCTAAAATTCTCACTCGTCCCCCTCCACAAAAAGTGGAAGAATAACCAGTGCAAAGCAGTCAAAATACCACTTGGAACATGGAAAAGTGAGAACCAATAAACTAAAATAGCTTGCAGCATAGAAAGAATCAATGTCTTTCGATCACCCAATGAAAGCCACTTGGATGACCACCTACTGATGCATCTTTGGACCCTCCGAACCAACCAAATCTAATCCGACCTGAAATAATAGTTCGGTTTTAAATAGTACCCCAGGTAGGAAACCCCAACAGCCAAAGACTCACCTTTAATAAGAAAAAGCTCAAAAATGCGAACCCACAGATCCTCCTCCAAACCCCAGAAATGGAAATAGGACTTTGTAGGACTAAAGGTCATACTGGAAGCATTGCAAAACAAGTCAGAAAGACCTTTAATATTCCACCATTCAGCAAAATCACCTCTCCAAAAAATCATAATATCATCAACAAACAGGGTATGGGTAAGAGAGATAGAACCAATAATCTTCACACCCTTGATCGTACCCTTATCCTTTGCATCGTGAAGAAGAAAACTAAGACCCTCAATGAATAGCAGGAAAAGACACAGTGAGAGTGGGAACCCTTGCTGAATACCCCTCCGCCCCTTGAAAAAAGAAGAAGGGGACCCATTGATAAGAACGTGAAGGAAGCAGAATTCACACAAGACATAATCCATTATGTAACCTTCAAGGGCATACCAATCTGAACCAGTATCAAATGGAGGAAGGAATGGTCAACCTTGTCATATGCCTTTTTGAGATCCAACTTAAGAATTAACGTTGACAATTTCTTTTGTTTTATCGAGTGCAAAATATCTTGAACAATCCCAGCTACATCCATAATCTGACGCCTCGAGAGGAAACCAAATTGCTCCGACGAAATGAACTTTCCCAGGATATCCTTTAGTCGGCCTGAAATAATCTTGGTTATTAGCTTGTAAAGAATATTACACAAAGCAATGGGTTGATAATCACCAAAATTATATGGAATATCAAGTTTAGGGATCAGAGTAAGGTAGGTCGTATTAAGATTCTCAGGAATAATGCCCGACACCCTAATCTCTTCAATCGTTGCCACAATCTCCACACCCATGATATCAAAGAAATGAATATAGAACTCCGCAGGCCAGCCGTCGAGACCAGGACTTTTGTCTTTAGAGAAGGCTTTCAGGGATCTCTCAACCTCCAAAATATGTATGGGACCACCAATCAAAAGACCCGCCTCCTCGTTGACAAAGGAAGGCATATTTTTTAGCACGACAAGTTGATCCATAATGTTGTTTGGCTTTGGGTCCTTATATAAATTGGAGAATAAAGACACAGAACCTCCTTTAATAAAATCCTAGTCATACACCACATTACCAGAAGCATCCAAAGATTCTCAGATAGCATTAGTTAACCGCCGCCTATTAGCACCATGATGGAAAAAGTTAGTGTTCTCATCACCACCAGCTAACCACACAGCATGACTCTTTAGTTGGATAGTTTCCTTCTTTTGTCTCAGAATCAAGGACTTATGAGGGTATAAATCTTTAATTTTTTCCTGATAACTCAGACAGAAGAGGTCAAGAACCGATACATTCTTAGCCAAGTGGATTTCCTTTTCAATGGAGGAAAGAAGCTCACCATTCTTAATCTTGGATTCCATCTCCCAAGTTCTAATCATCGGACGAAGCTTCTCCAGTTTATACATAAGGGCCTTTAAATGTGACAAGTGAGCATGCACCTCAGAGTGAAGCAGTGCCCAATGGGATTTGATCAGAGCATTAAAATCCTCCACCATAAGCCAGGTCGAATTGAACTTAAAAGGATATTGGGTCTTCACCTTATCAAAGTCCAAATGAAGTATAATCACTTTATGGTCAGAAGTACCAGTAGCATAATGTCAGCTATCGGATACCGGCCAACATCTGCACACAAAGACTCAGACATAAAAAACCGATCAAGGCGTTTGGAAATACCATGCCCACCACACCGCCCATTTTACCAATTTGGCGACAAGACCACCAAGGCAATGTCTAGTAAATCCACATTATCAAATAAATCATGAAAATAGTCAGACAGAGGGTCGACCGCCTGCCCCGACCCTTAGACCTCCTCCACAGACCAAGTAAAATTTAAATCCCTAGCAAAAATTAAGTTAGGAAGAGAAAGAATACCCGATAATTGAACACGTTTCGAGAAGGAACCGTGGAGGGAGTAAGGTCCATAAACATTTAATATGTGGAAAATAGCCCCAAAACCCTTTAGCCTACCCTTTAGTAGCATACCAACACAAGTATTAAAGGCCCAAAGATCGACCAACAAAGGATTCTAGGCAACCAGAATCCCTCCAGAGAGTCCGCAAGAGTCCAAGGCACTAACCAATCACCCTGGCCTCAAACATAGAAAAAAGGAACAAGCATCAGAACCGCATGACATAGTTTCTTGTAAAAAGACCACAGACGGACACACATAATCAAGAAGATGTTTAAACAATGCACGTTTCGGGCCCCCTCCAAGCCCACAAATGTTAAAAGAGAGAAAGTTCATCATTAACCAACACGAGAGGAAGCACATGCTTTGAGTGCCTCAGGAGAGGAAGAAGGAAAGACATATGAAGAAACTATAGGAACAAGCCCAAAATAATCCATCGACTGGTCACGGAAAGCATATTTGAGACCACGAATACCCCCCTTGCTCCCTTTTTTTTACTTCTGGATAGTAGGAAAGCTGGAGTGCGTCAGAGGAAGAAGGTAAATATCAATGCCTATGGATTCCACCAGCGCATAGACCAGATTAGGAGTAAACAAAGGAGAGGGGTCCAAATAAACCCCCGCTCAGCAAGAGGATAAAAAACAAAGTCCAACAGGGAGTGCACAGAATCAACAATAGTATCATCTCGGACCGACGATGAAGAAAGGGAGATATACAAACAAACCATAGAAGCTGATGGGAGAGGAGGAAAGGAGGTGGGACACCTTAAATCGACCCCAAGACCCGAGAAACTGATCGGAGACTCAAGAGAGGAAACCACCTAAACCCCCACCCCAGAATGGACACTTGCAACCGGAGAATGAACAACCGGCAGTCCCCTAGCACCAGACAAGACATCCTCTTCCACAACCAAAATAGACTCAAGAACTTCTACAACACTAAGGAATTTCAGAAGTAAAGGGATATGAGAACTGAACTTACCTAGGAAATCCCTTAGTCAAACCCTTGGCCAATGGGAGTGGGAAGCATATGTATTTCTCAAGTGCAACGAGACCAGCATTAGTGCTCACAGAATGCCCATGAGACAAAGAAACACCACGCCGTTGACAGGTCGCCTTGGAGTGACCCGTTTCACGACAATAATGGAAACGAAAGGCCACTTTCCAGTAGTCTAATTGTTGAATGATATACCCTTGATCCCAAATGATTTCCAGCTCCACAGGGAGCCCCTCAGAGACATCAAGATCAACAAGCATGCGAGGAGTAGAGCTTTCACCACCAAGCAGGTGCTCATCCTCCATAAGGGTGAAAGTGCCAAGAGAAGAAGTCGTCTTCATAAAACCCTGAAGATACCAACAATGAATCAAGAAATTCAGTAGCAGGATCCATAAATGACGACGAAGAGGATGCTCCATCTGTGGGTCAAAACCCACATACCACCTACTCAAGACCAAAGAACCCAACCCCAGAATCTAGTACTTAGACTCTACAACAACCCTATCTTCAACACACAAGAATTGAAACATAACCCACCCATTCACCATCATCACCACCTTTGCAACGAATTTGAGCAAAGGTTTCCAAACATCTCGGACCCAGGGTAAGATAGTCGAATGAGGTGGCTGCACATACTCAAAACGCCCAATAAGGGCCCTCTGAGACAGAGCCGAGACCATATCTAGAGTAATGTCGCCACCCAAAACGCAAATATAACAACTAGCTTTTACCTTCTCGAAGGCAAGGTGAGCCACCCTTCTGGATGTCCCTAGTGCACCAGGAGATGCATGCATGTCACCCACATACTAAGATGGAGGTTTACGTGCCGCCAAACGAGGACTGGCTGTAGGCGAACCTTCGTCACGTTCCGGAAGATCGCTGACAGAATCAGGAAACCACTTCGAACTGTGGATACTAACCAGAGGGTTAGTCCAAAACCCTAAAGGTTGGGACAGATGAGGCTCCATCCAAAATACCACCCCAAAAAGACCCTAAGAAAACAAAAAATGCGCCCACCATCGACGGCGAAAACCCTGACAAAGACAGAAAGTGCTGACCAAAAACCACAAAGGAATTTCCCACTTTTTTACCTAAAGGTTGGTACTAGGTCTGTAAACTAACAGAATTAACTCCTCTAAAACCTAACCCCCGAAAAAATACTGTGACTAGAGAATAAAAACACAACCCATGAAAAAACTAAGGATGTCAGAGAAAGCCAGATAAAAAACACAGAAGGGCCAAAAATCCCAAGAATCTCAAGCCACTGACATCACAAAAAATGTGCGCGCCACCCTGACAAAGACAAGCAGCAAACCCCATGTAACATAGGTTGGAAAAGAAAGCACGAACCGTGCAAGTAGAAAGGCTCGACCCCTAGAAGAATACTACACCACTTCTAAAATAATACAGTATAAAAACACCACCGAAACCATAAAAAACAAAGAAGTGAAGAAAATGATACTAAGACCCAAAGGAACAATGCACATAAAGGTGCCGCAACCACACCAGACACTGCACTAGGGTTTCATATGCTTTGATATCGCTCCCTTTCCCCCTCTATGCTTCAACTACTTGTTATCACTCACTTATTTGAGTGAGGTGTTTACAATTCAATACAGGGGGATATGTAACTCTTAATGTGTGCATTGTTATGTAACATGTAGTTTTCATAAATAAAAAATGCAAATGATGTCAAGCTTAAACAAAAAATAAATAAAATTATATTGATTTGATATTAAACTTAGATATATCAAGAACCCATAGGGATCAAATATCGTAGGTGTAATTTTTTTCTTAATGTATAAAAAATTTAAGATAAAAAAGAATTTACATTTCATGAAAAATTGGATCTCTCTAGGTGCTTCATAGATCCAAGTTTAAGATGGATCTATGATGGTTTATTATGTTATCAATGAGTGATAATTTGCATAATTTCCAATTCCCATGTCAAAATGATCCTTATCATTTGGATCCCCCCCCCACTCAATATTCACAAGATCGTCAATGTGGGGTTGCAAGTTCACATCCCTCATTGTCATATCTTGACTACTTCTCCATAGAAATGGATAACGTGTATCAATGGAACTTGTCATTGTGAGTTCCGACAAATGATGGTGTTCATGGCTAAGATGTTCTCCACATTGATGATTCAAATGGCTATCGTTACTACCTGATCCATTGTCACCCTATAGAAATGACTTGAACTAACAACTTTGAGCATCTAAAGGGACTTGACATAATGTAAGGATCTACCCTTTAATGTTGCAAAATCCTTTGAAGATGTCCTTGCTCAAGCTCCACGTTCTTGCCTTTGGATCTGCTTGTCTAGGTTTGTGAATATAGATTTCCCATCAATCTACGGAAATATGGATCAATGCTTATCTTTAAAAAAAATAAATTATTTCATCCTTTCCGAATAAAATACATCTTTTCTCATTTAACAAGTTGGCATTTTACATGAAATTCAATGGCCCATGGGACCGTATTGCAATGAATACTAGACTTACAAGGAATAATTGTGGAAAAAAACTAACAACACAAGGTTAAGGTCCATTCTATGTTTTAGAGTCCCTTCCTTGTGACCAAATAGGCAATTAGGTTGACTCACTCACAAATACTAAAGAGTTGGTCGAGAGTAAAGTTGTCCAAAATCAATGATCAAACAAAAAATGCTTTCTTCAATTCAATGTAAATCGTCCATGCAGTTTAGAGTTGATACAACTAGGTCATTTGCTTAGAGGTGAGTCTCCATATGTTATCTAGTGGTACTCAACCAATGATGCTTATTAATAGGTCAATACGTTTGGAACCCTTTGAAGCAAGTCCTTATTTAATACCACCACCAAATTGTTGGGGATTAGATTCCAATTTTGAGGAACAAATCTCTATCAATAAGATCTTTAACCAATATTTCAATAATCAACTTGTAAGTGTCGACCTAGTTGAATTTGACACTTTAGAAATTCTTAGATCTACACTTGGAAAATCAAAACCTAAACACTAGGAAACTTAAAATTGATGGATGCTAGATTCTATAAACACACAACAATAAAAAAATGACACTGAGTACATAAATCTAAACTCTCAACCCCACATTTGTGTTAATTACCATGTTATAGCTCATAAAATCAAATTCTTTAACCATGATAGTGGAAGACCCTCTTGCTCCTTTAGATATTAGGGTTTAGGTTTACAATCATTGCATTGTATCCTTGTGATGCATGTAGGATAGCAGGCTAAACCCTAACCCTAGTATAGCATAGAATAGTGCATCAATCCCACATGAATAAAATCTTATATTATAGTTTCCAACAAAAGAGGAGATGAGTACCATGCATGTATCACTCTCTTATAAACTCTTATATTATAGTTTCCAACAAAAGAGGAGATGAGTACCATGCATGCATCACTCTCTTAAGTCTGTATACCTTAACTATTTTCGGAAGATTCTATCTATTTCCAACATCGACATAGTTTCAAAGTGTTAAAACATGATGTCAATAGTATAGTGAATGCTCTCAGCTTTGTTATCATGTTATTATTCTTCAACCACATAATCACACCCAAAACCCTCCTCATACCTATATTTAGTTTTACCATACACATTATCTTATACCTTTCACATCACTCTTGAAAGTTTTTGTCATAATAAACCAAGCATCATAACAATTTATGCCAAATTACAACGTACTTGGATTCACTCAATTTCGTGGCTGGCAGCATTAAAAAAAAATACCCCCTCTAACCTTACTCATCAAAGTTTCCATTAAATATAAGAAAACTGCAATGTTATTCACCTTAATGTTTGAAGCTTACAAGTTTTTTAGTGCACCAATGAGAGTTATTTTTAACTAAAACAATTTTAATGAGTGGCTGGCAGCATTAAAAAAAAATGCCCCCTCTAACCTCACTCATCAAAGTTTCCATTAAATATAAAAAAAATGCAATGTTATTCACCTTAAAGTTTGAAGCTTACAAGTTTTCTAGTTATTTTTAACTAGAACAATTATAATGAGTCAAGTTTTTATGGATGCTCCATTTATTTAAATCGAAGAACATTTGTTTTGTTCCTCGTTGACATTAGTCATAGATATCTTGTTGTTGTGCTCTACTCAATTCATCTCTTTTTAGGTCAACTTTACAAGTCATTCGTGGCCATAGCTGCAAGCACAAGTAACATATAAATATCAACAACAAAACCTTTTCCAGAATTTACTTGTCAATGGAGAAAGTGGAGAAGGGTGCATGAGGTCGAGGAATGAGTGTACCTGCCGCTAGACCAGCCAGTGTTGACGAGCCAGCCTGTTGTGTCGTGCTTCTGCATTTTCTCAGCTAGCATCGCTGCATACTTTGTTGCATGTAACATAATGGCTGCAACACCGAAACAAGTAGAAAACGTGGCTTGAGGCTCTTTTATGCCGTCCTCTGTGCCTGCTACCTGTCCATCCATATATGCAAAATCACATAATATGATAATACATACACACCATCACGATCAAAATATATACACAAACACACAACTTCGTCCAAAATTAAATGGGGAATCCTTGAGGTTATGGATCTGAATTATGTATATACCAATGCTGTATATCCACTGATAAAGTGGAACATCGTTTGGGGCAGAGCCAGTTTGCTAACTGGTGGCAAAACGCCAAAGGCATCGCAAGCGAGCAATATCACATTTTTGGGACGAGGACCCACGCACGGTATCTTTGCGTTGGGAATATACTCGATCGGATAGGCTACCCGTGTATTCTCTGCAAAATCCAAGCGCCATGAAAATCAGATGAAAAAAACATATACTATACAAATCAATTTTAGCAGTCGTGCATCGACCATGAGAGCTCCCATCATCCAATTTCTATTCTTCTAGCAATTGGTAATGGCATGCCCAACGCCTGTATCCTCCATCCCCGAAATAGTAGGCGCTCTCCGAGCTGCCTTGGTCCATGTGGCCATCTTTTCTCCTACATATGCGGAATCACCATGGTGTTTAAATGAGCTGCTACTCATGCTAGAATCCAAGAAACCCATCATTCCGGTATTCTACAAGGTCATGCCTACCAAGCTTAGGTATAGTGAGGCCCTCCTCAAACTGGAGACGAAGACGACATACAACCCTCAAACCAATTCGAGTCGGCCACGATATGACTCAGACACCATTCAAAATTGGAGAAATGCTCTTTCCAGAGTCCCTAAATTCCAACATCCCTTTGACGTGTGTCCATACTTGTCCATACTGCATGCCACCCAGATGGAACGCTAATCCTACCTACATGCACCCCAGATGGCACAAAACCCATACCTGCATGCAGCCCCATATGGAAAGCTAATCCTACTGCATGTGGCCCTAGATGGCACAAAAACCATACTTGCATGCAACCCCAGATGGCACAGGTGCATTAAGATGTGATAGCCAAAACCGAGCCGACTAAACTTGGGTTTAGGGCTCAGTCAATATTTAAAAAAATAATTTCACTTTTCACTTCGACCGGTTGTTTTCTTTTACCATTTCGGTTGTTGCGACCAAGTTGGTAGGTGCGATCAACTTGCCTGCGATCAAGTTGATACCTACGATCAACTTATCTGCGATCAACTTACCTGCGATCAAGTTGATACCTGTGATCAACTTATCTGCGATCAACTTTTCTGCGATCAAGTTGATAGATATGATCAACTTATCTGCGATCAAGTTGATATCTGCGATCAACTTATCTGCGATCAAGTTGATAGATGCGACCAAGTTGATAGAATATGTTTCTTAGTCTAACGACTTAAGAAATTACAAATGTTTTTACCTGTGAGTAAGATGAAGTAAACTATTCACTTTTACAAATCCAAATAACTTATGAAAAACATATGCCCAAATATGTAGGAAGATTTGAGTCGACCAAAGTGCTGTAAAACCTCAAACTTTCACGCGGTGATATTTTTATGGGTTCTTGTTCTATTACTTATCAGTGATTGTAAAAGACATTTACAGAAGTAAATCTGGAAATATGTGCGGCCAAATAATCATGAATTCAACCACAAACTATTTCATATATTAATTATGCAGAAATACAAAGTAATACAAGCTTGTCTGTTACAAACTCGTCGGTCCACAGAGCTTCAGCTCTTCGACTAAATCACATGCACAGAAGCTTGAGCTTCGACTTCTTTTTCTCACCCGGAGTTCCTCTGTTGTCTAATGTCTCTCTTGTGTCTGTGTTCCTGTGTAAACTGATTTACAAATTACTTCTTCTATTTATAGGCAATCTGAAAATTGCTTCAACATAGGCCGACTTACTTTCCATTAAACACTGCAATAACTATCTACCTAACAACTTAGCTTCTGAAATAAATTCGATTGAATTACGCTGCCTACTTGTGGACTTTTCCTTCTTGTTAGACTGACTGACAAGATTGTGGCTTGTACTGACTCTGACAGAGTCGGCTGGAAATCAAGCACAGATCTGCGAGTAATTACATTTTTCCAACACTCCCCCTTAATTATAAGCAGATGGAGTTTTTTTTTTTTTAAACAAAATTTACAAAATGTTTCAGAGCTTAGACATGCTCTGTTTATGACAGAGTTCACTGTGGAGAACTTGTCATTCCAAGATAACTACGCAGATACTGGAATGTGTCCTTTGCCAATGGCTTTGTGAAGATGTCGGCAAGTTGGTCTTCAGACCTGCAAAATTCCAAACAAATTTCCTTGTCGTTCACCAATTCTCTTATAAAATGAAACCTTGTATCGATGTGCTTGGTTCTCTTGTGAAACACATGATTCTTTGATAATGCTATGGCTGAATTGTTGTCGCAGAAGATTGTTGTCGGTTCTTGATGGTTCTGTGATAAGTTTTTTAAGACTCTCCTCATCCAGACAGCTTGACATGCAGCACTTGTTGCTGCAACATACTCTGTTTCAGCTGAAGATAGAGTTACTATGGGCTGTTTCTTTGAATCCCATGAAACAACACCTGTACCAAAATGAAATGTGTATCTAGATGTGTTTTTCCTGTCATCTATGCTACCTCCATTGTCACTGTCAGTGTAACCAATGAGTTTAAAATTTTTTGAGGTTGAATACATAATACCAAGGTCTTTTGTGCCACTTACATACCTCAAAATTCTTTTACCTGCTTGCCAATGTGAGTCTTTTGGTGACTCCATGAATCTTGAGATCAGACTTACACCATACATAATGTCTGGTCTTGTTGCTGTCAAATACATAAGGCTGCCAACAAGCCTTTTGAACAGCGTAGGATCTACAGTGGATCTTTCATCATCCTTGCTCAATATAAAACCTGTTATTACTGGTGTTGGGGCTGTCTTACAGTTAGACATGTTAAACCTTTTTAAAACTTCACTTGCATACTTAGACTGTGATATAAAGATACCACTTTCAGACTGCTGAACTTCAATGCCCAGAAAAAACTTCGTAAGCCCTATATCAATCATTTGAAATTCACTTTCCATGACTGTTTTAAAATCTGCTATGCCATAATCACCAGTAAATATTAAATCATCTACATACAGGAAGACAATTAACATCTTACCTTGCTCATCGTCTTTGGTGTACAAAGTCGGTTCACTTTCACTTCTATGAAATCCATTTTCAATGAGATAGGAATCAATACGACTGTACCAAGCTCTAGGAGCTTGCTTCAAACCATAGAGTGCCTTTTTCAGCCTGTACACTTTGTGCTCTTAACCTGGAACTTCATACCCTTGTGGTTGTTCCACATATACTTCCTCTTCTAGATAGCCATTTAAGAATGCCGACTTGACATCCATTTGATGAACTTGCCATTTGTTTTGTGCAACAATGGCCAAAACTGTTCTAACTGTATCCATGCGTGCAACCGGTGCAAACGTTTCATTGAAGTCGATGCCGGGTTGCTGTGTGAACCCTCTTGCTACCATTCTTGCCTTGTGCTTTTGCACATTCCCATCAGCGTCTTGCTTTGTCTTATAAATCCATTTGACACTGATTACATCTTTGTCTTTTGGTACATCAACCAGTTCCCATGTCTGGTTTTTCTCAATGCATTCTATTTCTTCATCCATGGCTTGTGCCCATACTTCTTCTTCAACAGCTTCTTCAAATGTTAGTGGATCATATATAGGGGAAAATAATGCAAACAGAGAGAATGAATTAGGTGTACCAGCTTCATATATCTCTCGCAGAATTTTTGTCTTCATCGGTTCTGTCGATGTTGACCTAGACGAAATGCTTGATGGAGTCTGTTGTCCTCTTGGTGTACTTGTAGGTGTCGCTTGAGCTGCTACTTGTGTCGATGGTCCTTGTGCTGAACCATCTCTTGGTGTCATGGGAGTCGACGGTGCTCCGACCGGTTGACTTACATGTGGTATTTGAACCACTTCCTCTTCCATATCATCATTGTCGATGTTCGACACAATCTTGACATTTGTGTCGATGATTCCATCCCATGATTCATTCTCGACAAATTGAACATCCCGACTGATTATGACTTTCCTTGTGATGGGGTCATACAACTTGTATGCTTTTGTGTCTTCTGAGTAGCCTACAAAAATACATTTTTGTCCCTTCTTGTCTAGCTTCCTTCTCAGCTCATCTGGAATATGAGCACATGCAACACAACCAAAAACTTTTAAATGTGAGACACTATGATTCATACCTATCCATGCTTCTTGGGGAACTTTGCTCTTCACACTCTTTGTTGGACATCGGTTCATAATGTATACAACAGTTGCGACTGCTTCACCCCAATACTCATTTGGAAAATGCTTGGCTGCCAACATGCTGCGTGCCATCTCCATGATGGTTTTGTTCTTTTTTTCGGCAATACCATTCCGCTAAGGTGTGTACCGTGCAGTGAATTGTTTCTGTATGCCATGGGTCTTGCAAAAATTCAGAAATTCATTTGAAACATATTCACCTCCTCTGTCGGTCCTTAAGATCTTGATGCGGTGACCACTCTGGTTTTCCACGAGTGCCTTGAACTGCTGGAAATAACCAAATGCATCAAATTTGTGTTTCAAGAAATATACCCATGTCTTTCTTGAGTAGTCATCAATAAAGGTTAGAAAATATTTGCAGTCACCAATGGATGATGCCTGCATTGGACCACAGATGTCAGAGTGCACAATTTCAAGTGGTGTGCGTGCTCTATAGGACTTTCCAACTAGAAATGTATCTCTGTGCTGCTTGCCAAAGATGCAGCCTTCACAAACCCTCTCTAGTCTGTCGATTAATGGTAATCCCTTCACCATATTCTTTGCGTGCAGTAGCTTCAGCCCACCAAAATTCAGATGTCCAAATCTGAAATGCCACAACCAGGATTCATCCTGAACTTCTGTCTGAAATGCAGCTTGCAAATTAGCGCTGCAATTTTCTCTCTTGTCGAGGATCTCGACTGTTTCTTCACTTTCTGCCTTGAATGCAGCTCCTGTCTTTGTCTTCCCTTTTATGTTGGGAACTATCCTCAATGGAAACAAGCGATTGCTTGTCATTAGCACTTTTGCTATCATTTGGTCGCTTGGACGCTTGTCTTTGATCACACAGTGTTCATCTTCCATGTAGACTCTATAGCCCTTTTGTAACAACTGTCCAATGCTTAACAAATTATGTTTCAGACCTTCGACATGATAGATATCAGGGATATACTTACTCTCCCCCTATTTGGTTAGAATATCAACAGTGCCTTTTCCTAGTGACTTGGACATTGTTTCCAAGTGTAACATCAGTTTTAACTGAAGTGTCTAGACTGGAAAATAGATTTAAATTACCAGTCATGTGGTTGCTACATCCTGAGTCTAAGTACCATATGTCATATGGACTTTCTTGAATAGCATTGCATTCAAGTGGAGATGTCGATGCTATTAACATTACACCTGTTGAAGTGTTGGTGTTGGTTGACTGACTTGGGCTTTGTCTTCCTTGGTCATATTGCTTCTTCCTGCATTCATATGCATAATGACCAAACTTCTTACAGTAATGACATTGAATTTTTTATTTATCAAACCTCTGGCCACTTGGCTGACTTGGGTTCTGGTTATCTCCTCTGCCATCGACATTTGCAGGAATTCTTCCTCGTCCTCCTCTTGAAGAACTTCTTCCTCTGCCTCTGAAGTTGTTTCTCCCCCTGCCTCTACCACGGCTTATGGATGACTGTGCTGCAAATGCACCTTCCAGTGATGTCTATGATCTGCTGATTCTGTGTTCATGATTGATGAGTGAAGCTTGCAGCTCATCAATGGTAAATGTTGACATGTTTGTGTGTTCCTCTAAGGTCACAACCAAATTTTCAAATCTTGGGGGAAGACTTCTGAGAATTTTTTCAACAACCCTTTGGTCTGATACGGGTTCTCCATGAGATTTCAGTTGGTTTATCAACCCAACAACTCTGGTGTAGAATGTGTCTACATTCTCTGAATCTGATTCAAAATCTTTTCTCAGAATCTGCAGCTTGGATGTCTTTACCTTATCCAAACCTTGATAGGCAGTCTCCAATGTATCCCATGCTTCCTTGGCATTAATCTTTGCTGCTATTCTTGGGAGTATGCTCTCATGCATAGCTTGATGTATGAAAAACAGAGCTTTTCCATCTTTCTTCCTATGTTCTCTCAAGACATCTTTCTCTGTCTGTGTGAGATTGTTATATGCAGTCATGTCTGCTGGTTCTACATAACCATGCTGAACTATCTCCCAAACATCTTGACCTTTGAATAAAGCCTTCATTGTTAAAGACCAATATTCATAATTCTTTCCTGTAAAACTTGGAGGTTGCAATGAACCAGAAGTGGAAGCCATTTTTAATTTTTTAATTAACTTTCCGTAGAAAATTAATTTCCACTTTTTAAGACAAGATTTCTTTCCTAAAATCTTGGGCTGATATAAACCTTGGTCTGATATAACCTCGCTTTGATACCAGATAGCCAAAACCAAGCCGACTAAACTTGGGTTTAGGGCTCAGTCAATATTTAAAAAAATAATTTCACTTTTCACTTCGACCGGTTGTTTTCTTTTACCATTTCGGTTGCTACGACCAAGTTAATACTTGCGATCAAGTTGGTAGGTGCGATCAACTTGCCTACGATCAAGTTGATACCTGCGATCAAGTTGGTACCTGCGATCAAGTTGATACCTACGATCAACTTATCTGCGATCAACTTTTCTGCGATCAAGTTGATAGATGCGATCAACTTATCTGCGATCAAGTTGATAGATGCGACCAAGTTGATAGAATATGTTTCTTAGTCTAAAGAATTAAGAAATTACAAATGTTTTTACCTGTGAGTAAGATGAAGTAAACTACCCACTTTTACAAATCCAAATAACTTATGAAAAACATATGCCCAAATATGTAGGAAGATTTGAGTCGATCAAGGTGCCGTAAAAACTCAAACTTTCACACGGTGAGATTTTTATGGGTTCTTGTTCTTTTACTTATCAGTAATTGTAAAAGACATTTACAGAAGTAAATATGGAAATCTATGCGGCCAAATAATCATGCATTCAACCACAAACTATTTCATATATTAACTATGCGGAAATACAAAGTAATACAAACTTGTCTGTTACAAACTCGTCGGTCCACAGAGCTTCAACTCTTCGACTAAATCACATGCACAGAAGCTTGAGCTTCGACTTCTTTTTCTCACCCAGAGTTCCTCTGTTGTCTAATGTCTCTCTTGTGCCTGTGTTCCTGTGTAAACTGATTTACAAATTACTTCTTCTATTTATAGGCAATCTAAAAATTGCTTCAGCATAGGCCGACTTACTTGCCGACTTACTTTCCATTAAACACTGCAATAACTATCTACCTAACAACTTATCTTCTGAAATAAATTCGATTGAATTACGCTACCTACTTGTGGACTTTTCCTTCTTGTCAGACTGACTGACAAGATTGTGGCTTGTACTGACTCTGACAGAGTCGGCTGGAAATCAAGCACAGATCTGTGAGTGATTACATTTTTCCAACAAGATGTAGATGCAAACACGCCCTCGCGATCTGAGCAATCAATTTCTAGTGGGTTATCACTGAACTGGTGTTTTCTTGGAGGACTGCGAGCCAGAATGTAAACAAATGCCCATAATTTAAATAATTGTTCTACCACTGAGTTGTTGTGGATGGCTTGTATGAATACTAAAGAAGCAGTACAAAAAGGTGCTTGGATAGAGAACAATTCAACAATTCAAAGAATATTACAGGGAAGGAGTCCAACAAAGGAACCTGGTATTTGAGAGAGACCAAAACAATTCACCAGCCGCTACCCGCATCACAAAGGACGAGCAACACTTACAGAGAAACAAGAGAGGAGCAAGGAAGAGCAAGGCTGGGACTGGCTAATAATAAACCCAGGTTTTCTTTTAAGAGTGCGTTCCATGCAGGCGGAGGTATTCTTTCGCAAATTTTGCATGGATTTACAAGGTTTTAAAGCTTTTGATCTCCATATTGTACTTGGTGAGTTACTTAGCATTCATAAGATTTGAATCAATATTGTAACCCAAGGCCATAGCCCCTGGATTTCACTTGGTTATCATTAATCTTATCATAATACCAATGGAGATGAATGAGATAATAATGGTACTGGGACAGGCATCCAAGCTGCATGTGAAAATTGAGGACACCATAGAGAGGGTGTTACCGCATGACACTGAAACCAATGGCCGAAACACAACTTCTACTGTGGATGGAGATCAGGGAGGAAGTTCAAATGGAGATAATCTCTCAGAGTCTGAAGTGGGCGTCGATGGAGCCATGGAAGCGAGGAGCCTCTCTTCCATTTGAGATGCTTTGGAAGTTCTTGAAGACCACGGATCATTGTAGACGTGTGGCGTCGTCTCTTGTTAATTTCTCCACATATAGAAAGGAGACGTGATCTTAGTTTTGGCTCCCAATGTTCTTGTTCTTTACGAGATGCATTTAGCCATTCCCATGGCCGGATCGGTTCTCAACACCATCAATAATCGCCTCGACACTCACAATGTTTCTACCATTCTTACTCACTCCCAAGCCAAGCTTTTGCTGGTTGAATACCAATTCCTCTCTCTCGCCAAGGATGTCCTAGCCATTCTCGAATCGCCTCTCATAATTCCTCAATTGATCTTCATACATGACCATGACGAGAGTTGCTGCTGCTCACATTGCTAGACTATGTAATCAAGTTGGTGTGATAATCAGTGGCACCTGCAAGGAGTTGGTTTGAGGTGGAGATCCGCATTTCAATTGTATCTTGCCTGTGACTGATCTGTCACCATAATAAACTTCTCTGTTGTTCTCATCAAATACCACATTTTTCAACACTGCAAAACTTAATGGTGTATTTGATTTTTTAATTTCTGCAAGTGTACCCAGACCGACTGACATTAGTTAATTTAAAGCACATATCTGGTTATATTATACCAGTGCCGAACTTGATGGCATTCCAGATGTCAGGCTCCTTTTCCCTGGAGAGATCTATGCATTAGCCACGCCATTTTTACTCCAGCATCCAGCAGTGTTCATCATCTCCAGCAGTGTTCATCATCTCTAATCAGCAATGTTCATCATCTCTGATTAGGAACTTGTTATGGTCCATTGACAGAGTGGTCTTACCAGTACCTGTGAAGAGAAATATTGAAGCGCCAACAGTGAATGAAATTAGGATGAATATATTATATCCTTAGGCAAAATAAACACGTTGCGAATCTCACAAGATTTGCATCCCTCGTGTTTGATTCACAATACCTGATAATCCACACAATAGCTGATAATCCAAAAAAAACAAGGCGACATCCCCATCCTTTCCCATATTGCAGCCAGAATGCAGGGAAAGAATTTGTTTATTCAGCATAAGCTGGTGCATCACGCGGAACAAACCCTTCTTCATTTCTCCCACATATTGTCTACCTAGAGGTAGATGCTTCTGGGTAGATGCAGGCAGGTAAATGGTAGGTGCATTTAATGGAGTAGATAAGGTGGCCATTGAAAGAAATGCAACAGATAAGATCAACTAGACAGATAACCCAATTGTCGGACGAAAGCATCCTACTAATGAAAATAGAAAAAACATTAATTTAGAGAGTCGAATCCCACTTGTTAGAAAAAACATTAATTTAGGGAGTCGACTCCCACTTGTTGAAATGCCTTACGACGTAATAAAAAAGGATACAACATACATATACAAATCAACACTCGAGGATCATAAAGGCCCTGCACTCATTCCAAATGATGGAAAAAATGGGATCGCATGAGGGAACTTTACAAGCCCTGCACTAAATTCCAGATGATGGAAAAAAGCGGATCACATGAGATAATTTATTAAAGCCTCCATGTTTGAAGGCTCGTTTTATTAAATGATTAACTCAAGTGGTTTTGGGCGATCGTTGTTTCAGTGCTCTTTATTAGCCCACCCTCTCATTGCTTTGAGTCAAAGGTTTGGGTATACAATTTGTATCACCAACCAATAAGTAAGTGAAAGCTATGAGTTATGCCTTAGAATACAATATGGGAAGTAAAGCGGTAGTATACGGCTGAGTTCGGGATGCAAACATTCAAGAAGAAGGGAAGTGTAATGATTTAATGATATTCTTTGTAGGGCATTATAATTATTTAATTATATTTTTTTGTACTTTGGCATATACAAAATTATCAATGTGGTAGAGGATATTAAATAAAATTTGGGGTCTAAAATGGGTTTCATAATTAAAGAGTTAATCAAAATGGGTTTCATAAAAAAACAACCAATAGAATTTCAAGAAAAGAATCAACCATAATGGTTGTCATAAAAAAACTATTTTTTTACTTTGTATTTTCAACATTTCTTTTGTGGTTTTACTCACGTTTCAAGTAGGAGTACTTGCTGGATTTAAAATTCAATTATGTATCCAACGAATACCCACACTGCATACTTTTGAAAGATGTCATCCCACAAAAAACAAGAAATACATTTAAAAAATATGTTACTGTATACTTTTTGATGGACCCCACCCCACAAAAAACTAGAAATACATTTAAAAAACGTGTTACTTTCAAAGTAACAAGTCTTTTAAATGTATTTCTAGTTTTTCGTGGGGTGGGGTCCATCAAACGTATGCAGTGTGGGTACTCGTTGGATGCATAATTGAGTTTTGCATCCAAAAAGTGCTCATGCTTGAAGTTTGAGTAAAACCATAGGGAAATATGTTGAAAATCCGAATACAAAATTAATTTTTTTTTTCTTCTAAAATATTATTTTTATTATGTTAACTATTATTTTATTATTTTTCTTTAGAATTCTCATTTTAGACCCCAAATTTCTTCTAATGATAATTGGACAAACAAAGGAGGATTAAAATAAACTACATTTTTTTTTTGGGCATCCCTGAGACTAGGTGGACCTCATCAGCATGTTAGACTGGCTAGAGGGCACTTTCATGTAAAACAAAATCACATAAGGAAAAATAATGAAAGAAGCTAACAAGGAAATGATTATTATGATCATTCTTGAAATCATGACGTGGCTTAGTTGTAGTAACCTAAACAAAATTGTCATCACCATCATATAACTACTAAAGGAAACGATACACAATTGCGTCGACCATACACCTTGCTGAATGGAAAACACCCTTCACACCACCCCATCTGCAGTACAAATACTAGTCATCTAGCGTTATTGGTGAGGAAATAATAAAATAGGTATGAACTAGTAGTGGGTATGAGTACATAGGTTTTAAGAAAAATGGTCGTTTTTGACAATAAACAATGCCCTCAAAATATTTACAACAAACACCCATGCTCAATTATTTGTTGTTTCTCTTCCAACATTTGGTTTCAGATATTAAAAATAATCCTCTAGCTTCATCTTCATCTATTTTTGGTGGTATATAGATTGTTATGAATCCACATTCGGACACCATTTCTTGTGTCATGGACTCACATGGACCCGACCCATAAACTTAAGCTTTGTCCCCTCAAGTGGGACGTGCGGCACTACCTAGGACTTCCGATGCCAATGGTGAGACCAACACGGATCAGAAGCCTAGAAGACTATGCATTTTCTTGTGGAACACTTCAAACTTACTCTTTTACAATTTTTACCTTACTTAGCCAATTATTCAATTAACTTGTTTTCCATTCAACACTAGTTAGCCAAATTTTCACTTAGCTACAATATACAAGAGACACAAGAATATGAAGGTGGCACCCCAATTCGGGCATGCCTAAAACCTTGTTAATATATAAGTACATATTACAATGATACAATAGAGAACGAGTAAGCCCAAATTGGTTTCCAACCTAGGAGATTTCCCAACAAGCTACTCTCACTTGAAACCCCAAGAATTTCGCTCCTTACAAGTCTGACAAAATCTCCTTGGTTTCCCCCTGAATATCCCACAGGAACGCTTGGTGCGGCTCCTGTATATGCACCCATATTCACCCGAGTCCATGCGTTATGCAAGTGTTCCCCTATGAGATTGCACCTTCCCAGGATTATCTCTCGAGTTTCTCTTACTTGGTGTCTACACTCGAAGTCACTGCGGTATGTCCTTCGTCTAACATTGTGTCCATGCATTAATTTGTTTCGTGCATCATGTACTCTTACTCGGAATCAAACTCTTTCCTCAAACTATGTCTTCCCAAGCTCTATGCTTTACTGCTATCGAATTGCAGGATACGGTTTGCCCAGACTTGCACATAGCACCCTTCCTGAAAAGGCACCAGTTCCATGTTGGGTGCCTCCCAAAGGGAGGTCATATCCCCCTTGGAGTTTGACACTTATACAAAACTGAATTGATCCACAGTTGATTTCCTTAGTGTGCCTCAACACTCTTCCATTTATAGTCGCTGGCCTTAATGAAAGGTGCAATTAAGGGATTCCACATTTTGTGGTCGCACACCCACTCTTCTTCAAGTCGACTTGTTAAGGTGCATTTAGTGCCCACTATAAGTTTACTATGGACTCCTACCCATACCACTCATCTCGGTTACATCTACTTGCATCCACCCTGTTGACATCACATGCCCACACTTCACTTACACGTGCTCTTAGGCTTCTCCCATCGAGCCCCCAAGTCATTTTGTCTGCGCCCATGTATTTGTCAAAGTCCTTCATTACATTTGTTGGGTCACTTTCCTACTTAATCATCTGGGTGTGTGCCACCCAATGTGGGTTCCCACCCGATGTCTTTCACTCGCATGCCAACCAAAGGGTATTTCGGCTCCTAAGTTGGGTCTCCTTTCCAAGTGCGCTTGTCTAGGAGTCTAATTGGTCTAAGCTTCCATGCTAAGATTGCTCTCGGTGGAGAGTAGTCAAGGTGCCTCTCACCAAGGTTGTTACATCCTTCCCCACTCTAAAGTGTTGTTTTTCTCAACAACATTTCCAAGGTTCCTACTACACTCAAAAACTTATGTTGCAACTATTGCCACTACCAACTATTGTTACAATCCATTCAACTATTGCATCCATCCAACCTTCTACTATATTGGTACTCTATTGACTTGTCATGTCATAGTTCATTGTTAGTTTTCATGTGCTGAATTGACTGGGTACTTAATCCAATCATCCTGTCCAATCCCACAAGAATCAACCCTCATGCCCAAGGTAGCCAACTTCCCTCTACGTTTCGGTCCTCCATTCAAATCTACCGAACCAAGGAAAAGTCGCCACCTCTACTTCAAAACTATCTAAGGCACTCATACTCAGCACCAAGCTCATTTTTCCAAGTTTCTTGGCTCTTTAAACTTACTTATGCGTTGGTACTCAACCTCAGTCGATCCTCTTTTTTTCATATTTTCCTTTTGTTTGCTTAACACCCCTTGGTCAAGAAGACAATGTCACCTTTATCACCTCAAACAATCACCAAAGGGACCACCGTCACCTCTATCATTCATTGCTTCCATTCCTGACTTTCTCCCCATGTCCGCAAGGCTTGCAACAATCACTCTATTTATTCTAGGCCCATGCGAAGTAGAAACATGCAAAACTAATGCAAGGTTCTGCGACTTACACTTCTATGACATAGCTGCAATGCATCAAAGAGTTTGGTTGATTTGAGTGCATGTTGCACTTCTCAACTCTCAATCCACCAATGTGAACCATCACTTCCACTATCCTCAATGTGGAGAAACAACAAACTAGTCATCTACGACTTGCTTCCCATAGTCAACCATCTGAGGCCTCCCTAGCCTAATGAGTAAGACAGATAATTCCCACCACTACTCGGTTACTCCCACAACCAATGGGTACACACAACAAAACATCCATGTTTGCAGTTTTTCTGATAACAGTGTGTGAAGAACCCTTCTTCATGGTCTCTCATTTCTTGCATCCATCACATTGCTAAGAAATTAACACCTTCCTCCACCCAACACACTAGTCCTCTGTGACCTGCTGCCCATAGTCAACCATCCGAGTCTTGCCTACCCTAATGAGTAAGCCAGATAATTCCCACCACTACTCGGTTACTCCCACAACCAATGGGTACACACAACCAAACATCCATGTTTACACGTCTTTTGATAACATGGTGTGAAGAACCCTTCTTCATGATCTCTCCTTTGCTGCATCCATCACATTGCTAAGAAATTCACTTGATATGGAAGTCATCTTTCTCTATATGAAATTTCTTGAATCCTCACCTTTCTCTTTCTCACAATTTTGGTGAACTCTCCTTGGTTTCCCCATGAAGCTCCCATAGGAATGTCGACTACAACTCTTGTCCCTTCACCCACAGTCACCCAAGCCCATGCACTATACCAATATGCCCCTACAATATAGCACATACCCAGGATTCTCTCCCAAGATGCTCTAACTTGGTGTATGCACCTGAATTCATCATAGTTTGACCTTCGTCCAGCACTGATCCCATGCCTTAATATGTTGACTATGCCATGTGTTCTTTCCCAAAACCAAATTCCTGCCTTAGACTTCATCTTTCCAAGCTCCATACTTGACTATTGTTGCAATGTATCCTATCGTTTGCACATACT
Source organism: Pseudotsuga menziesii (assembly GCA_001517045.1). Lineage (NCBI taxonomy): Eukaryota > Viridiplantae > Streptophyta > Pinopsida > Pinales > Pinaceae > Pseudotsuga > Pseudotsuga menziesii. The sequence goes on from LPNX011114249.1 coordinate 609,423, forward strand.
TGTGCACGTCACCATGCCTATTCCAAGGCCATAATTCCCTACTAGGCACCTCCCAAAAGGAGGTCTCCTACCGCTTGGAGTTAGAGAATGCTACCAATATAAACTAATCGACCTTTGATCTCCTTAGTGTGTGTCAACACTCTTCCTTTTATAGACACTTTCCTTGCCAACAGGTGCGACTGAGGGCTTCCACCTTTGGTGGTGACACATGCATTCTTCTTCAAGCTGACTTGCTAAGGTGTTTCTAGTGCCCACTTTGAGACTTCTAGTGGATCGGATCCATGTCGCTCATCTTGGTGACACCTGCTACCATCCATACAACTAATTCCATGTGCTCATACTTCACTTGGGTGTGCTCCTAGGCTTCTCCCATTGAGCCCCTAAGTCATGTTGTCTGAGTCCATGTCTTTTCCAAATTCCTTTGTTGCATCTATTGGGTCTTCTTTCTTTCCCAAGAATCCTAGTGTGGTGCCACCCGATGTGGGAACCTACCCCATGTCTTTATCACACATGCCAATCGAAGGATCTTTAGGATCCAAAGTCGAGTCACCTTGCCAAGTGTCCCCATATAGGATTATTTGGCCAAGTTCCCATGCCAATCTTACCCAAAATGGATAGTAGTTGAGGTGCCTCACACCAATCCCATTACACCTTGGATATATGGAGACCTGCTTTATTATTCCCAATTTCTTGACTGTTAGTTGGTATTACAATCACCAAGAGCAATGAGATTATGATTTAGATAGTGTAAAGCTTAATTTTTTTAAGAGCCATATTTGTGCATAAATTGGAATGTGGAGTCGCCAAATCAGAGAACGTAGAGCCTTTCAATCATTTATCTATACATATGCATCATTTCTTGATAATAACAAGATAATCCCTAGGTTTTCCATGTTGTTCAAAGGACTTGTTGAGCTCAATTCCCATTTTGGTATTTGTAGAGATTGTTTTAGGGTTACGACCCGAGTATGAAGCTACATTTGATGGGGCACACTTATACCTTGAAAAAATATCAATCATGAGCTAGTAGAATCTTCACAACAAATATCTTTGACCTTGAGAGCAGTGACAACCACACAAGGAGGAAAACCAAAGATCATGTATGATGCAAATTTTTTGAGGTTGAACCTAGTGAGAATGATGCCAAACCACAAATTTTACTTTTACAGGAGTGAATACAGTGTCATTCTTAAGATACTTTGTTCTAAGGAAGAGGATTGAGATGTGTTGGCCCTAGGAAAAGACATAAGAGTTTTGATCAGAAGTTTGAAGAATTTGGTTGCAAGCTGAGCAAGGTCATGACAGAGAATGAGAGAGTAAGTCGAATGTGGGAATTCGACCAGTTTTTAAGGAAACGTTAAATGTAAACAATGATTTAAGTTAGACAAGTAGTCTCTTTTGGGAATGGGCATGAATATAAACTGGGTCGATATCACCTTTATAAATGTAAATGGATTTCTTGGGTTAGGTACAGAACTGGTCAACAGTTAGAAGATGAGTTGTAAAAAGTATATAAATTCGATCCATAAGATGTATGTGGATGACTATGACAATGAGATATATGACTTATAGGCCTATATGGTTAATAGGATCCTAAGAAGAATATGAAAGCAAGATGAATGAGAATGAGACTAAGAAGTTGAGGACGGGACAATGAGATGGAAAATGACAATAAACAAGAAAATATATAGACATGAGAGCATGAGAAATACAGAAGAAACTCACCCATTGTAAGAATATCTTTAGAGATGTCTGTAGGATGAGTGCGTAGACCAAATGAGTTCTAAACATTACTCATTCTAGATGAAAAGCACTTTTGTGATTTTTCCTGTATGGGTTTCCACATTAAATATATGTGTCTATGATGTCTTTTTATATTGTGTATGAAAATTTATGAGTTTGTCACAACCTATACTGATATAACACTGCTGAATGTTCATAACAATGATGGTATACATGATTTAGATCAATATATTTTATATGTTCTGTATGTGTCGACGGATTGGTCTGCTTTACATGTTGTGTATGTGTTGATGGTTGTCCATCTCTCTGCTTCAGCCGAGTGGTATATTAATTTTTCCATGAAGAAATCCCCTTCTATAACTGTAGAATCCTAGTTCTCGCAATCCCTGTAGGTATCTCGGGTGAGACCTCATTTATGTTGCAGATGTTTCTGACGGAGTTATACTCTGTTGGGTCAGTGCCTTGGGTTTTGTTGTATAGGTGGGGAAAAATGAACTTGGGTTAGTGGAATTGACACCAACAAATGATTTCATTGTCAGGACATGGATCATTGTGAAGGGGACATGTTTTGGCACTCGACGAAGCCAGATATCCAAGATTGGGTGGACTACAAATCGAGAGTATTTGCACAATAAGAAAGTAAGGGATCGCGATTGAATCCGACATAATGGTTAGATATTTATATTTACTCAAATATTCATGAGATTTTCTTTTGTGAATTTCATATTCTACTACATGAATGTTTGGCGAAGCTAGTGACTCAGAGGAAAAAAATTTCAAGGCAGAGACCCTACAGTCTAGTGGACTGCTCAACTAATTCAACAGTTGGAAAGAGTGAGTAATCCTATCTCTAGGGTTGTCGACTTCTAGGTTGATAGTATTTTTGAGAGATATTTACTGATATTGCAGTCGACACTATAAAATCATACAATGAGATAGAAAGAGAGTTCTTCCAAGAACCTTGAGGCCACTACCTAAAATATTTAAAACTTCGGATAAAAATGATGGTATGTGGAAAAGGGATACTGGGGATGGAATTTGACAAGTAAGCCATTGTGTGTGGAGGACCTAGTTGATGTCGTAAGAAAGGATTAGACAATATGGACAAAGTAAGATGAGATGTTCTCAGTCAATAGAGAGAATGAGCAAGAGGGTGGCCACCTAAGGAGTGGAAGAATATTTCGGTAGGAAAAGAGAAGAAGGACTGCGACAAGAAGAGGAAGTTATGGCCTAAATGAAAGAATGGAATACGAGTTGGAACTACATATCGACATAGAATATTGCTATAAAGAGGAGGAATACCGACTTTTCTTTGAAGACGAAGAGGAAATTCCAAATCCAGACTAGGACTATGACATACCCACAACCCCTTGTACATCTCCAACATATGAGGTAAGACCCAAAAGTTCATCAAAGTGTGACTTTTCAAATCATAGTAATAGTAATAGTCGAGATAGCAGTCAGGGAGTTCCTACTGGTGGAACATTTAATTCAAATTTAAAAATACCACAAGTACACAGAATGTATGGGAGTGACATAAAGTTTCCTATATTCAATGAGAATGGGTTGGAATACCCTGAGCAACATCGGTTCTTGTGTGAAGTTGTTTGGACAGTGCGACAAGTCAAAGATGAAGCTATAAAAAGAGCCCAAATGATCACAACCTTTAGAGGTCGTACTCTTGATTGGTATATGAAATTTTATGTAGTTCCTGCGGGAATCCCTGAGAAATAATTAGATTAGATTCAGAATGGATTGATAAAAGAATTCAAGAAATGCAAGTCTGAGTCACAATGTATCACAGAATTAAAAGAAATGAAGCAATTGTCGACTACGTTTGTTTGGGACTTTGACCAAAGGTTTAAGACTCTGATGGCTAAGGTGAGTTTCCAGATCTATGATGTTCAACATAAATAATGTTTTATTGTTGTAATGCTACTGCATATCCAGGCTCCCTTGATACAGTAGATGATTGTATTCTAGAGTGAATATCTTGAGCTTGCTATGAAATTGGAAGCTTCACCGGTTGGAGAAACTGGTGCGAGAATGATGAAAATTTAGTCACATATAGCCAATATAACATTGCAAATACAATATATCAAGAAAGGAAAAGAATTTCAGGAGGAATTATTTTGTAAAAGATGCAGAATTGAAGTCCATCATAAATATTCATGTCCAAATTTCTTGAATTATCTTGCATCATGAGCGCTGAACCCAATAAATTCAAAAGGAATTCCATGGTGTCGATTTTACGAGACAAGAGGTCATCGATTAAAGGAATTTTTGTATATACAGAAGATAGTAAGTGAACCTACCAACTTATATTGTAAATTTTGTTGATCTATGGGACACGAAGATAAAGACCTTCGAGAATACCACACAATAGGATTTGAACCCGAAATACGATGGCATAATCCGACGACATTAGACGTATCGTATAGATGTGTTGGACAACAATAACAAAAAGTGCTAAGCCTTTTGAATTATTTTAGCACCGTCAAATTTTCGATGGTGTAGGTGTAGGTTTTTCGATGGCAATGTCATTGGAAAATGTGATAGCTATATCGTCAGATTTTTGACACTAGTGTGTAGGTTTTTCGACGGATATGTCATAGGAAATTCGATGGCCTTGTCGTAGGAAATTCAAAGGCCTTGTCGTAGGAAATTTGACGGCCTTATTGTAGGTAATTCGATGGACTTGTCATAGGACATTCTACGACCTTGCGTAGGTTTTTTTATAGATATGTTGTAGGAAATTTGATGGCCTTGTGTAGGTTTTTCGACGGATATGTCCTAGGAAATTAGACGGCCTTGTCATAGGAAATTCGATGACCTTATCATAGGAAATTATTCTAACTATTATAAGAATAACAATTTAGATAAAATTTGTCCTTATAATGGCTTAGAACATTATATTTCTAGTTTTAGAACATTAGAAAAATTTATTTGGTTTTGACACATTAAATGACGATTGACAAAAAATATTGGCTCATAGACCTTAAATTGTAACTATGAATTTTGTCACACATATTAGTCTCATATATAATTATCATAGCCAAAAGTACTTAATCTTCAAGAAAAATAAACCTTGAAAATAATTGTAAATCAACAAACCTTGTGGCCCAACTATGTGCCTATACGTGTGGTGAGGTTGATTCCTTGATGATGTGATGCAGTATGCGCTAATGTGTTAGATCACACTATAATAAAATTAATATTCTTATGACCATGAAAAATGAAATTTAGGTGCTTAATGTTTTCTTTGTTACACAATAGTGTGCTTCCATTTACACCACTTTCCATTTACTTTCTGTTTGTATCGTCTCCATCATCCTCATCCTCATCATCACTGTTTTTATCATCATCATAGTCATCGTCATCATCATCGTCATGATAATGATGATGATGATGATGATCATAATCATAATCATCATCATCATCATCATTATCATCAATATCATCATTAACATCATCATTAGCATCATCGTCATCATCATCCCATCATCATCATTGCCATCATCATCATCATCCCCGTTTCCATCATCATCATCCTCATCGCCATCATCCTCATCCTCATCGCCATCATCATTCCTCGTCGCCATTATCATCATCCTCATTCTAATCCTCATAATCATTGTTATTATCATCATCATAGTCATCGTTGTCATTATCGTCATCATCTTCATCATCATCATCATCATTATCATCATCAACATCATCATTAGCATCATCATCATCGTCATCATCACCCTCATCATCATCATCATCATCATCATCATCATCATCACCATCATCATCGTCCTCGTCGCCATCATCATCATCCTATTTGCTATCATCCTCATCCTCATCGTCATCATCGTCGTCATCATCATCATCATCATCATTATTTTCATTATTATCATTAGTATCATCATCAACATCATCTTTAGCATCATCCTCATCATCGTCATCATCATCATCATCATCGTCATCTTAGATGATGATGATGACGATGATGTCGATGCCGATGATGATGATGGTGATGATGCTAATGATGATGATGAGGATGATGGTGATGGTGGTGATGATGATGATGATGATGATGATGGTGAAGATGATGATGATGAAGATGATGACGACGATGATGATGATGATGATGAAGATGATGGTGATGATGATGAAGATGACGATGATGAAGATCATGATGATGTCAATGTCGATGATGATGATGATGATGGTGATGATGATGATGATGATGATGATGATCATGAGGATGATGATGATGATGATGATGATGATGATGTTGATGATCATTATGAAAATGATGATGATGATGATGATGATCATGATGATGGCGACAATGATGATGCTGATCAATATGATGATGATGAAGATGATGATGATGATGATGAAGATGATGATGATGATGCAGATGATGATGATGATGATGATGAAGATGGTGATGACGACGACGATGGTGATGAAGATGATGCTGATGATGGAAATGACGATGATGGTGATGAGGATGATGATGCTAATGAAGAATATGGCTATCATTGTCAGCATCAACATCACCATCATCATCATCATCACACGAACTAATTAGGCTATATCATCCTTTCCCTTGGTACTTTCTAGTATGGAATTGATTATCTTAGAGTTAACACTTCATATGACCAACCTAGCACTTCATAGGGAAATCACAATATTCTCTATGCATTTAAAATAATCGAAGTCACTCAAATCTTAAATATGAACAATTTATCGACATTTTCACAAATTCCCTAAAATAAATCCAAGTTCTTAGAGATTTGGTCTTATGCTAGAAGTCAAGAAAATTGTAATTGAGGGGTGATGAGCTTTAATGTCTCCTTCATAATTCTAATTCTATCATGTTTGTAAATCCTTCAATCCTATCGCAAGTTGTTCTTAACAGTGTAGGGTTAGGGAATTTCAACATTAGGCATAAGTACTTTAAGGTCAACCTGATGTAATGCAATTATAAATTTAGTATGGTTTTAGGTGTTTCCTTAATGTGGTTTTGTAATTCAATAATTTAGTTATCACAATCATGTGTTATACATGAGTGATTCGATGACTCCAAATATACTCTATTATACAACACATTCCATTCCTTATCACTTGATTAGTATATGATATTTAAAGATCATGAAAGATCACTTGTAGAAAATTGATACAAAATATATGCCAAATGTAATTTCATTTTTAAACATTAATAATCTCAGCCAAAAATATTAATAATTTACTTTAGGTTTGTGTATATTTACCTTTTACTTGAAGGGGGTTTCTACATAAATATTGGAGTAACTATTTTGATTTGTGTGTGAGTGTATGTACTCAATGTGTTCAATTCTATTGACTCTTTTTTTGTCAATAATAATAGAATTAGGAAGTGTTGTTATTTCATCCCTTATTGAAAATTTGAAAACCTAATGCCTAAGTGAATCTAACCAATTTACATTCAAGTCACTATATTATCTATTATTGATCCTTCATTAATCATAAAAAACATACGTTAGTTTTGATTTCAATGTTGTGGTGTTACTGAAGCTCAAAAACTTATTAGCTTGATTATGGACCTCATTTGGAATTGGATATAAGCATGTATTATCAATAAACATAATAAAAACATAATCCTATCCATGTAATGCAAAAACACCTCTCTATAGCAATGCAAAAATTGACCTCTGCACAGTTTGTGATCCAGCTAGCTACATGCCATTAATTGTATTCGCATGACATCGAGTGTTTTTTATAATTGTCATGAGTCAACGATATTCATGAAAGAATTGAAGTCTTGTAGAGGAGGACTCATCAAACCGACGTTTTGAATTTCATTTTGCCAAAAAAAGAGTGGACATTGGTAGCGAGGTTCACATAGGTAGTAGGCACAAAGTTTTGAGCTCGTTTCAGGCCTAGTAGCAGACTAGTAGTTGTTCTTTTTTACTATAGTCGTAGTTGTTGACACATTGTCACACTTTAGATTGCTTGGGGACTTGATGGTCAAGTCACATCTCGATGGCTAGTAAAATATAAAAAATAAAAAATAAAAAATAAAATATAAAAAAAACAAAACAAAAATATATAAAAAATAAAATATAAAAAAATAACAAAACAAAAATATATAAAATAAAATATAATATAATAACACAAAACAAAATATAAAACCACAACTGTCCCGACACAATATTTCCCCGCGAAACAAAGAACCCAATCAATAATTTCACAGCGGAGCTGACACAATATACCTCCACATCCGAAGGTCACACAGAGGAGGTTTACTGGAGGTCACGTGGAGGAGGTGCTGCTGGAGGTCAAGTGTGTTTACGCAGAGGAGGGTTTGCAGTGATCAGGTTTTGCAGAGGTAGACAATTTGTAGAGGTAGAAGAGGGTTTGCAGGTCATGCAGAGGCTGACATAATGCCCCCAAATCAGTGAGTACCCTAGAATGATTGATCATGCTCCAGTTTCGCTCAAATAATTCTAATTTGGAATTATAAAAAACAAGTTCTCTATGTAGAAGAAACATAGAAATATTTATTTAGCATGTATTTTGCATCTAGTGCATGAAATCCCCCAATGAACTCCCTCATCTGAATTGGTTTGAAACAATCATCCAAGTCCGTCTACAATCAGCCATTTTAGTAGTGGATCTGCAAGATATTTTAGTGGGTTTTTACTTATCAGGACAATCCTTTTAGAGCTGTTATGGATGGATTTCAAGTGGGATGCTCTCAAAATGGTGGACATGGGACATTATGGAATAGTGAATATGAACGTTGGTGTTGGTTAACTGGCACTAAGAACTAGCACTGGCTAGAAGTGGATCATAAGCTCAAAAATGTCAAGAAAAGTAAGCGAAATCAAGTCTGAAAAAGGTAGTTGCATCTGACAGGAGAAAGGATTCTTACAAGAGCAACGATCATAAGAGGAATGTGAGACAGGAAGAGGTAGACAACCCTCTCTATGTAATGCTCTTTTTGCTTATCCTTCATTTGGCTCTCTAATTTTGATCTCTAATCCTTCAGATGATTGCCTCTCAAATTTTTAACTCTATTTATTTAGATCAGTCCCTGGGAAACATGTCAGGAATTCGAATCGTGCAGTAGTAGTATGACAATACCAAATTCCAGGTAGGTATTAACTGAGGATTTATTATCTTTGACATTCTTGATACAAAAATTGTCAAATTTTAAATGGAATGAAGGGAAATGTCTCTTAAAATTAACTTCAATATATGTTTCCAATGTCCATACATATTTAGTGTCCACTTAACTATTTGTCATTTGTTTCCATGATGATAGTTAAAATTTAATTATTCATGCATGTGTGCCAAATAACTAAATCATTTCTTATCCCCAAAACTTTAGACTCCTTGTTGCTGGGTTTGACCCTGTTTTCTGTTTAATTTCATGTTTCTCATTTTAGGTAATATAGTTGGCCCCTGTGATCACTGCTATGTTCTTTGTAATTCTGAATAAATTTATCCTTTGAGACATAAGTTGGCCTCAACCTTAGCACAACACATAATCAGAAGTCTCGATAGCCTCTACAAAATCTCTCTAAAACATTGGCACATGAAAGACATCAAAGTATTTGAGAATACATATTTTCACAGTTCATCATAGTAGTAGTGAATCTTCTGGAGTATGCATTGTGTTAAGAGTTTTGGATTGTTTTGAAAGTATGTTTCCCTGGGCAGTGACAATGTCAATGGACACCAATTTTTATGTTTCCATCCCTGTATGTTATGTATTTGAACCAAAAAAGGAACCAAGATATAACTTCTTTGGAATTTGATTAATAATATTAAATGTTCAGCCAACTTCCATGAACAATGTTTCATACCATAGCTTTTGTGACCATTTCTTGTGTTTCCTTCTGTGTATGTTATGTTTGAAGTTTGAACCAAAAAGACAAGAACCAAGAGACAAATTCTTTAGATTAATATTAGTCCATCCAATGCAAATGAGTTTGAACCTAGAAATTAAAAAAAACAAGAAACAATTGCTTTGGGTTCCAATGTAATAAATGTCATGTTCCCCTATATTTTGTGATTTGTCATTTGTCAAACTCAGTCTCTCTTGTGGTACTTAGTACAACCCACTAACAATATCCTTTTTTTTAATTATATATATATATATATATATACCTCTGCTTTCTAGATGAAGTAAAGACCATCACCAATTTCACCCTCATGAATGCAGTACTCTCCGTTATCTAAAATATATGGCATTAGATGACCCTAAAAGAAAGAAATTTTTTTGCAATACATAGCCATAGAAAATGCAAAACGTTAGAAGAACCATGTGGAAAAGTGGATCTCAAATAGAAAACTGTATCAAGCTGGAAAAGTCAAAATCTATTACAAACACTAAAAGATAAAACAGTAGCTAGATTAGAAAAAACATACAACTTTATTAAGTAATATTACTCACCGAAATTCTTAAACTTGATAACTTTTGAGATTTTTTTCACATATCAGCTTGGAAACCTTTGTCATAAAGGTATAGAACCTAGAAACCCCATTACTGTAGCACAAGTTAGTACAAAAAAAATTGGAATATTAACTAAAATATGACTCAATAAGATAATGGGTATCATTATTAATAAAAATAGCACTTCATTCATTTCAGATGTTATTTTCTATATTTCCTATAAATAAGGAAGTTAAAGTGATCATAGCTTATATACAACATTGTTAATATTAATTGTTATATTTTTCCACTGTTGGAATTATTAGTGTATTCTATACAAATGGCCAGAGTATAGAAAACAACATTTTCTTCATTAATATATTATAATTTAGAAGTCTTGTGCAATCGTTCTTGCATCAGACTTATTATAGGATATAATCTATGAATAGTCTATGTTCTCACTTCTTATATGTTTTTATTCTGTGCTTTTCAAATGACATCCTTTTTCATATTATTGAAGTTTTAACATGCGTATTCATACTCCTACAAGCTGGGAATATTTTAGTTGATGAAAGAAGTGCAATTAAGATAGGATATTTTTGTGTCTCTACTTGCATGTATGATACTGGTGATAGAAAAATATCCATGATTACTTTTGTGGGGACCACATGCTGGTGCATGTTTCAAGCTCTTAACTTTCTCTTGTGAATTGTATTTGTGGATTTGTTATTCTTTTCATTAGTAAAATGTAATTGTGAATGTTATGTTAGGTGCATATTTTTTTGAAGGTGCCATTGTCGATGAAAATTAATGTTTATTTGTATTGAAAAACTATCATATCCATTTTATTATTGGTTATATGTTGTATAGGATGGCACCTGAGGCTATGGAGAAATTTCATGGATATGATTTCAAGTGAGATGATCATTCTTTTATTTTACATTGGTATGTTTCTTGGAAGGTTAGTACATAGCTAAATGATTGTTTTGTTTATCATTTTTCAGGTTATGTTTTACCATGAGAAAATCATAAATGTCACGGTCAATTTGGAAGTAATTAAATTGGTAATGATGAGCATTTTGCAGAGGAATAATGGAAGGAATGAAATCCCAAGTTTGTAAAACATATTGTAAAGGGGAATAAAAAACACCCTAGCACTCTTTTTAATTGAGGGAATATTTATGAAAGATGATCACATAGGAAGGAGGATGCAGCTGCAAAAAGGAATCAAACTACCATTTTTTTGTTCACTCCGTCTGCTAATTAAAAAGTGGAATCGAATCCCATTTCTATTAGTGAAGATGTCCCAAGAGAAGAGTAATCCTTGTATGCTATAGGCTCCCAACTATTGAATGATGGTGGAACATTTCTGAGTTACTATCTTGCATATATCACTCATTTCTAGCCTTGTACAAATCCTTCCTTTCTTGGAAAAGAGGTACTTCTTCTCTATAGTTTTCATGCTATCAATTTTCCAAGACCAAGAACCATTATGTGGTATGTTAATGAATTAAATCTACAACAAAAACCTTCTTCTTGAAATCTGGTGTGAACATTCATTGTGTATTAGATTTGAATTACATTCATGTTTATGGATATGTCTATCATGTTCTCTTTTTATAATGGTCCTCTTGAGAGGGTATAAACATGGTGTCAAGCCTCAAACAAACCAAAACATAAAAGTCATAGTGCCTACAACACTCAGAAACTCATGTTGGCATTCAGTCCAAATTTTTCAAGTGTGGGGAAAGATCTTCAAGTGCATTGAACCTATAAGCAACTTCCAAACCAGTGAGCATCATTCTACACTAAGTAGCTAATGGAAATCAATTCTGGTACATTTTAGCAGTCATCTTGTTTGGTATTTTGGGAAATTTTTGGGGTTAGATTGGATAGGAATCTTACAGAAGAACATTCAATAATGTACCTAAACGCTTCTTATGACAGAGAACTGTTTAGCAATTCACATTTGCTTACCACATCATAAGTATATTATGATTATGAATGTTCCCTCAATCATGATTATGTCTTGGTTGATATGTTTTATGTCATTTTCTATCAATATGGAATGATGACTCTGACTTTACCTTCCAAGGGCATTTAAAAATTCATTTAATCTCATTTCCATTTTATACTCAAGAATAAATTCACACTGCATTTTGTATGTCCTTGTATTCGATTTAGGAGTTGATCATAGTCCATTGGTGGGTTGAATGCAAATATTTATTTTGTATCTAGTAAAAAAGGGCCATCCTCATTATGGAGTGATGGATCTATATAATGTGTCATGGTTTTCTTTATTATCCCAGTTTATCACATATTTATGAAATAATCTCGATGCACCATTATTATTTTTTTTAATATTTCCAATCCGGTTTTAACATGTTTATAGTGCTTTCTAACCATAGTAAACATGTATGTGTAGAGAGCCACTATGTTTTAATTAATACCTATAAAAGGAATGCCAAGTTATTATAATAAAAAAGTAATAGTGAAAGGGTGTTTTTATGCCAAAGTAGTAGTATATAATGTGTCTTAACCTATACCAGTAGTATGGTGTGTGCATGCTTTTTGCAACATCTCTTCATTGAAGTTTGAATACATTTTTCCATGTACTTGAAGAATTTAGCATTATTAAATGCTACAATACATAGTGGATTAGATTTTATTTAGTATTACCATTTAGTATTAGGGTTAGATTAAGAAATATTAAAAAAAAAAATTAAGAGTTTTTTAGAGTCCACAAACTCATACGCATTGACATAGAAAACTTGTCCGGTTCAAGTCAGAATTCGACCAATTTCAGTTGAGTTGACTGGTTCAGGTCAGGATTCGACCAATTTTAGTTGATTTGACAGGGGCCCTTAATGCATAACAAAATTGGTATTTTAGGGCCTACTGGGGTTGTTACTTCTCTTGTGCACAGGTCCAGAGATTTTTAGGTTTGTTTTGTAACCTATGGTTGCAAGGAAAGCCACCAAATACTGTTATTTGCTACTGATCTCCTTCAAGAGACTGTCGAGAATCACCTAAAGCACAGTCAAACTTGGTTTATAGGGTCTGAAATTAAATGATATTTTTTTTACTTAGGTTTGTTTACCCCCCTTTTGTGGAGAAAAAGCACCCAAAATTCATGATACTGCTATAAATTGTTGATTAGGAAGCTGGAATAGCCCTTATTTATGCCCAGAATGAAGGTTTGAGGCTATTGGAGTTCCCAGGTCTTCACTTTATGTCCATATTTGTGCCTAGAATTGTTTCTTAATGTCATTTCAACCCTCAAATTCAACCCAATATTTCTCAAAGCCTGTTTTTTCCATGGTTCATCACTTTTCATAGGGCTATTCATGCCCAAAACTGCCTTTTAACCCTCCAATTTGGCCCAGATTTAGAGGTAGGCCTATTTGGTGATGGATAAGTGCACAAGGGTGCCCAATATGCTAAAATAGGGCTTCTTCATACCCTTTTTTACTGTCAGACAGGTTTATTTGTGCCCAAAATTCATGTGGATGCTACTGTAAGGCATATGGATGAGATTTTAGGGTTGCTTTCACCCACATATTTCTCATTTTCACAACTAGAATTTCAAAGACCGCCTCCTACTACCATTGATCATCATATTTTAGGGTTGCAATGTGCCCAGATCTGAAAGTTGGTGTAATTATAGCTGTTTTGAGATGCTTTACATTTTGTTGTGACCTTCAGAATGCTCCCAAAGTGCTCAGATTTGTCCCTTTGATGCTCATACTTGATTCTAGAGCTATTTATTCCCATAGGACTACCCAACATTGCTGTTAGTGTGCTCATAACTAAAAATTAAAGGGCTCACTACTGTTACACTCCATAAACTATCCAAATTTCAAAACCAACTCAGAACTGCCTTGATTAGATTTCAAGATTACAATCATGACAACTTCACCCCTAGAGAGTGTGATTAGAATCATCGGTGGACACCCATACAAAATGGAGGGTAACACTAAGGACATTTTCTGATTTTGTGTTGGTTTTAATGCATTTTGTACATGTTTGCAAATTTGTAAGTGTAGACAAATTTTTTTATTTGAATGCCAATATTTTGTACCTGCTGGTATGTTTTGAAATATTTTGTAACTGTACACAATTTTTTTTATTTGAATTCCAATATTTTGTACCTGCTGGAATGCCAATATTTTTGAAATATTTGTGTAGTTTATCTCCTCACGATGTTGTTTATAAATGTTGTTGGGCCCTATCATGTTATTTGATGCTCCTATATATTCCAAAGGGTTGTGTCCCTAAACATTAGCCGGGTTGTTTCCTTCTTTCTATGTTTGAACAAGTGTTTTTTTGTGATTACTCTGTCTTTGCCATTAGTCGGTTTTACATACATCCTGAATTGATTTAATTGGAATGTGCTTAATGTTCATTGTATGAACAAATTAACAAAAGCGGATTTTATATAATACTCTTCCTTTGATGTTTCTTAACCTGATATTACAGTTAAGTGAAATTTTAAACACTTTATTGCATCTTATAATATACTAGTAGTTATATCAAGATAAAATTTTATTAGTGGTTTCATGATTGGTTTTAACTTTTAAGTTTTAAGATATATTTCAGACAAACAAACCTTCAGATTCTTGAATTGTTGGCATATTGTAACAAATTCTAATTTGTTGAGTAACGCAACTTTGAACACTATTTTTCCAATCAGAATCAAGTGCATTGAAAGAGTATTCCTCTCAACATGATAACTTTGACTCTGAAATATGACTAAACTTTTTCAACTACTTGCAACTCTTAGCCTTTTGGCTCCTAATCCTAAGTCTTTAACCACCTTCATTTACACCTTGGGATATAGTCTTTATCTAAACTATTATGTACTTAGTTATGTCTTATGGTTGGCCATTATATGGTGTTATGATTAATGTACTTCATTATGTGAATATGATTTGTTTGTTTTTGACCTTTTCCACCACTTCCTTTCTTGGTCTCATTTCTCGATTGTTCTATATTTCTGTCAATTGGTATGAGGGTCCCATGGTTATGATCCATGGGAGATTTCATCCACCATGAAGAAGCTGTAATGAGGATGATGGACATATTAGTACATTGTGATTCCAAGGACAGGTGGTGATTCACCTTTCCAAGAAGGAAGCACTATTGAGGAAATGTTAAAGCCACGGGCTTAAATGAATGATATGGGGTGCATTTTGAAATAAGAAATTATCAAGGAAGCATGGAAAAGATGGGTAAACAATATTCTAATCACCCAATAAAATATGGAGTATAATAATCCTGTAGATGTAATTAGGCTGAGGGTATTGCCCATTGTTTATTTAATGAGATACTATTGCATAGTTTTTCGTGTTAAAATTTGTTGTATATCAAATTGCATTCACTGTGGAGTTGGACATAATTGCTTAATTAAATGTTTGTATTAAGTTTTAAGCTTGCTATTATTGAATTCACTCATTGAATACATTTGTTTTTTTAGTTTAGTGAATCCATTGTGCAGCTTTGAACTGAGACATTGGGTCTTTCACTACATGGTATTAAAAGTGGCAATTTGGGGAAGAAAATTGTAATGTTGTAGGAAACGTGGAGCTAGGTTTTACCATGTACAGAAATAGCTTGATTGGCATGGCATCGTTTTCTTTTAGAGGGGTGATGCAAATCCTGTTCTTGATATACTGAATTGCAAAGTGATGTAGTACCATAGTTGAGATTTTGACACTGGGGTCATCAACGCTGATGAATACAATTTTTTATTTATTAATATACAGTACCCTGTCAGTTATCTGACGTTCAATTCCTAGTAGCTGTTGTTGGATTTCATGTCAATCCGATGAAGTTGCTATGGCTCCGACGGTAGATTGTCATCGCATTTTCGACATCTTGGGGCCCTTGTCTGACAACCTTGCCATAGGAAATTCGACGGCCTTGCCACAGGATTTTCGACGGCCTTGCCATAGGAAATTCAATGGCCTTTCCGTAGTATTTTCGATGGCATTGGCTTGTCGTCGAATATCCAACATTATTCCATCGTCGACAAAAAAAATTGAGGTTTTCGAATACCCGACAGGTTATTGTCAAATTTCAGACATGGCAGCTGTTGGATTTTGGGCTCAAATTCTGTTGTGCCAGTTGCTGCAGGAGAATAAAGTCGACACATATTTGATGAAAAATGATGAACATATGCAAGACAAGCGAGCTCATGTACAATACACTCAACGAAGGGGGCATGGTCCATTTAAAGGTCTAGGAGAAGGAGGATGATTTGGTCGTGGGAGGGTCCAAATTAGTTTTTATCATTGTGGAAAGCTAGGACATTTTTCTAGAGACTGCACTAATCCTATATCGACATGTTCATATTGTAAAGCACTGGACCACACTATCGAAGAGTGTCCACAATTGATTTATAAATGGCAGGCTAGAATCATTGGAAACTAGAACCAACCTCCAAATGCAAACCAAAATATTCAGAATATTTATTCCAAGCCTCTAGAACCTATATTTTTTTCGTAATAAGAAGAGGTGTTGCGACTAGAGGAGGTGAAGGAGCACCATGGGTAAATTCGAGAGTTCAACCAATGACACAAAAGAAAGTATCATTTGACGTCTAGAAATAAAAATGGGCATTCTTTAATGCATGTGATGAATTCATCGACATAAATCATGAGCCGACATCTATTAATTTCCCAATAGTGGATGATGGACTGATCCTGGAAATGCCCATAAGTTTTTATTAGTCATTCCAAGGAAATCTCACAAAGAAGTTAAGCAAGTTCAAGAGTTTCTTTAAAATTTATTTGATGCTTATATAAGATAAGGATGCTAATTTGGCAGAACTATTAGCTCTAATAGAAGAACCTCAGCCATGTATGCAACCAGAGAAAAAATTTACCATATTGGTAAAAGATTGAAAATTGGTTTAGAGTTACGAATGAATGCTCAGATAAGTGAATATGGTATGGATTTTATCATACTTGTCTTGGGTTCAAATGTGAATATTTTAACAATACAAACATGATAAATCATGGGAAATCTGAGACTAGTATGGTCTCATGTTCAACTATGTTTAGCTAACCAGTTGAAGGTCTTACCTATTGTTCGATTGACAATGGTTCTTGTCGAGGTGGAAGGACTTCAGACATACGCATATTTTGAAGTTGTAGATATTATTGATGATACAAATATGTATCCCGCACTTGTAGAGATCAAGTGGGCTATCGACAATAAAAAAATCATCAATTTCAAAAAGAGAATATTATCATTTGAAGATACAAAACTATAGGTGGTCGCCCCAATTGATCCTCTAGAAGGCCAGAGCTATGTCAAGCAATTAAAAAACAAAGGACAAGATGGATATCTGGATAATATTTACAATATTTCCTCTACAATGGATGACTATGTCAACCCGACAACAGATGGTAAACTAAGTTGGAAAATTATCAGTTCCTGTTCATCAGACTCAAGAGAATATCTAGATAATTAACAGAATTGACTACATGAAGTATCCATGGAGAAGTGTGAAAGAATCACAAATTCTTTGTGATGGATAGGTCATGAGGTATGTGATCTACCTACTTATGAAGGATTACCTAACTTAGACACATTTATTACATATTTTGAAGAAAAATTATAAGAACCTCAGTGTTTGTTAGCATTGGATGTTGCATTGAAAGTTACGCTTTCCAAGTGATGGGTTGCTCATAAGAAATGTATTTCAGAATGTTCCCAATCTTGACGACTACTAGAAATCAGATTTGGAGAAAAATGTTTCTTATATTGGAAAAATATATATGAGATTGACCAATCATGTCTACCAAATTGAAAATTGTCACGCGACATGGAGGACACCGTTGTGACAGGAATGCGTTCATGTGTTCAAACATACTTTGGACATGATACCAAGAAACTAGTATACGTCGGTTGAGCTATGACGAGAAACTATACCCACCAATTTCATACGTTTAGCTTTGTTGATGACATTCCGATGATTGATGTTTCTCTGCAAGTTATGAGAACCAATATTTTTGAAGACATCCATGTTCTAATGTCAAGCTTTCCTCAAAGCAATGTGATAGTTCAATATTGGATGTTATAACATAACTAGCGAGCCTGAAGATGATGATATGTGTGATATAAATATTCTTGAATCCGAAGGTAGTCGAGCAAAGGAGGATTAAGGTTATCAAATGATAAATTTATGAAGCCTCTCAAAACAAATAAGGTGAATATTGGTTCTCCAGAGAACCTAAAATTTGCCAATATTGGGGACTATTGGGATGATGAGATAGTAGCGAAGATTACAAACTTATTGCATGAATTTGAGGATCTATTCCCAACTAAGTTCTTGAAAATGAAGGGGATTATTGGTGATCTAGGAGAAATGAAGATTCCCCTGAATCCTAACGCAAAATATGTTAAGCAACGATCGTATAGACTAAATCCGAGATATAAGGATAAGGTTAAGATAGAGTTAGATAGAATGTTAGACGCATGCATTATAGAACCTGACGAAGAATTGGAATGGATTAGTCCTATGGTTTCTTAAGAAAATCAAACTGGCGAAGTTCATATTTGTGTCGACCTATGGAAACTAAATTATGCATGCCCGCATGATCCATTACCTACCCCATTCAATGATGAAGTATTGGAAAACGTAGGAGGGAAAGAAGTGTACTTGTTTAATGATGGATTTTCTAGGTACCATCAAATAAGAATTGAAAATAATATCGGCACAAGACAACCTTTGCGGCAGAATAGGGTTGCTTCCAATATATGATAATGTCATACGGACTCAAGAATGCCGGACTCAAGAATGCCCTTGCTATTTTTTTCTAGATTAGTGGTAGTTGCTTTTAAATATTTTACCCATAATTTTTTGAAGTATACTTTGATGATTGGATGATCTATGGGATAGTTAAAGATCATATTGAGAATCTTAGACTAATGTTGGACCGGTGTAGACAGTTCCATATTTCTCTTAATTTGAAGAAGTGTATTTTTTGTGCTCCTTTTGATATTTTGTTGGGTCATGTGTTCTGTTGTGATGAAATATTGACGGACCCTGCCAATTTTGAAATTATTTTCGAACTACCACCACCCACATTAGTTAAATAGTTAAGAACTAACTTGGGGCATATAGGATATAACAAAAAATTTATCCAGGGTTATGTTGAGGTCACAACTCCAATGGAAAATTTGTTGCAGAAAGATGTTAAATTCCAATGTAATGAACAATGTCAAAAGAGTCTAGGTATTCTCAAAGAGAAGATGATCTGAGCTCCTATATTAGTATTTCTACACTGGAAAAAATAATTCCATATATATTTCGATGTGTCAACTATCGCACTTAGTGTCGTACTTGCACAACCAGGTGAGGGTTCTCTTGATCACCCCATTGCATTTGCTAGTAGAAAATCGTTGACATCAGAAATGAACTATACCACTATTAAGAGGGAGGGATTTGATATGGTATATGTTATCCATAAGTTTCAACACTACTTTTTGGGTGGTCATTTCAAGATGCTTACACCATTTTGCATTAAAATACTTGGTCAATAAGACAGTGTTGGGGGGGAATATCTGTCGATGGCTTCTACTATTCCAAGAATTTGATTTTGAGATTATTGTCAAGCTATCTCGACTAAATTCAAGACATGGCCATCTATTGATACTAGAAAGTGGAGAAGAGACTACTAGTCTAGATGATAATATTCCTGACGCAAAATTGTTTGGATTCAAAATGATTCATGATCACTACAAATACATTGTACATCTATTGACTACAATATATGCACCAAAAGTATTTAGTACAACATAGAAGAAGAAACTAGTTGTAAAAGATGCATATTTATAGCTAATTGCTGGTTAGTTATATAAGATGGGACCGGATCTTTGTCGATGTGTCTTGGAACATGAGCGAATGATGGTGTTGAATGAAGCACATGCTAGTGTCTCAGGAGGCCACTATGCAGGAAAAGTGGCAGTGCGCAATATTTTACAGGCATTATTATGGTGGCCTACTCTTCCTACAAATGCTATAGACTATTGTCGCAAATGTGATAGTTTTCATTGAATTGGAAAACCGTTGCGATGAGATGAAATGTGGCCAGTACCACAAGTAACTTTGCAGGAATTTGATAAATGGGTTGTTGAATTTGTGGGTCCCATTAACCCACCAAGAAAATGACTAGGTGCATTATATAGATAATCACTGCAACAGACAACTTAACCAAGTGGGACAAAGAAGCATCAGTAAGATATTATACTGTTGCAAGATTTATATTCGACCAGGTAGTGACTAGTTTTGGATGCCTAGAAACTATGATAAGTGAATAAGGTACACATTTTGTGAATTAACTAATTGAAAAATTAACTGAGGAATTTTAGATTTAGCACTGAAAAACAACGCCGTA
The DNA here is from genome assembly GCA_001517045.1 of Pseudotsuga menziesii. Lineage (NCBI taxonomy): Eukaryota > Viridiplantae > Streptophyta > Pinopsida > Pinales > Pinaceae > Pseudotsuga > Pseudotsuga menziesii. The sequence continues at coordinate 629,988 of LPNX011114249.1, forward strand.
TCGCCCACAAGAAAATGGCGTTGTCGAAGTGTTTAATAAGATACTAGAGAATTCACTAACTAATATCTACAATGTTCAGAGGGATGGTTGGGATCATAAGATACATATAGTACTATGGGATTATCGCACAACATGCAAAATGTTGACAGGTTAAACTCCATTCAGATTGGATTATGGACAAGAGGTCGTCATGCAATTAGAATATATTGTACCTAGTCTCATAATAGTTGTAATTACTAAGATGAAAGATGTTGGTGCATTAGAAGAAAGACTGTCACAACTAGTACAGTTAGAAGAAAATCACTTTGTCACAGATTATCATCAGTGTGTCGAGAAGGAGTGGCAGAAGGCTTGGAATGACCGCCATATCAAGTTCAAGCAATTTCATATAGGTTATTTCCTCCTCCTATATGATAGTGAATTTATGAAACTGTTATAGAGATTTTCACCCCACTAGGTGAATCACACATTGTATGGCCTTCCCCTTGTCCCGCTGCAGACTCATTAGCCCCTATGGACCATTTTTTATCCTTTGATGTATCATTGATCATCCCCAAAACTATATAAACTATGATATACACGGCTTTTTCCCTGATACCCGCGTACATACGCGGGTTTGACCCCTATAGTCGCGTACATCGGGATGTGTGCATAATCCAAATCCTTTTGGAAGTTTCCTTGACTTGGATCTGACTCATTCGACTCCTGGCCTTCCATATGCCTTGAGATCGCTCGGATTCGACCCTTCATTGTCCCTTGTGAAGCTATATAAGGAACCCCTTGGTACATTAAAGAGGGGGGGACATAAGAGAGAATTGAGAGTATCGAAACTATAGTCCATTGTTGCCAAAACTATACTTGAGTCTGCATCCCTTTGTCCCTTTGGAGCACTGTTGTGTTCTTCCCAAGCTTTCCTTTGTTAGTGAGCTTGCTATCGGAATGATGGAGGATTGAGGTGGTGGAGGCCCAAGTGGGGGATTCAGTTTCTCCAGTTCGCAGACGTGCTATCAGAGGTTGTCACTTGTAATCTCTTATTCATATTAATAGAAATATCTTTTCCTGTCTAGTAATGTGTATTTGAATTAATGTTGCATCCATTGGAATATGTCAAATGCTTATACATTATTGATTATATATGCTAGAATAGATCTAACACCATGAAATATAGTATGCTTGTATTGTTTACTTGTTGTTGAGGATGTGCTATAACAATTCAAGCTGAAGATTGGAAAGCTCAACGGGGATCTACTTCAACCGTCCAGAATAAGGTACGAGGTTCGATCCTTTAGTGTTAGATGTTTTTATTTCTATTGCATATTGGGAAAGATTGATTTCTAGAGTCTAGCTGTCTGTTGTGGTACCCCAAGCCATAGGAATTTCTCTCCGTAACAGAATTGGTGACTCCGCTGGGGATGTTCCTTGTTCTTCTTTGGGGTTGGGGGCACAATGGGCTTGATATTATTGACTTGCTCTTGGTTTCTCTCTGTCTCTGTGTCGCATGTTATAGTATGTTTGACCATTGACACTCCCCTTTATTGGTTTGGCATTGACCTGCTTTTTACCACTGCCTTGTCTATATATGCGGGTTTTTGGCCAAAGGTCACATACATACATGGATTTTTGGCCAACAGTCGCGTACATACAAAGCTGTTCTTTATACAGTCGCGTACATCCTCCTTTCTGGTGAGTCTGATGTCGTGGGAAGTTGTTGGGTGGGTTGTGAGTGTGGTTGGGTCTTCCTTGGGTCTGAAGTTGTCTGTTGGATGCTTCTTTTGTGACCAGAGACCATTCGTGCCTCTCTCAGGTATAATGTCTATACTGGCATATAGGTTAGGTTCACCACCGTTTGCATTTTGCATGACCTTATGACCATGTCACTGTATCCTTAGGTACGAACCCACTCTATCATGTCACGGAACCTTCTTGCTGCTATAGAAGTGGCATGATATGAGTGGTAGAGACTCACCTTACATGGGTACCGTAGTTAGTGCCTTATTTGCATTTGGTGCCCATGCCAATGTTTCCCCCTTTAGGGTGTGGGAGTCCGTTGTATAGTATTGCCATGACATTTAGCAAGAGCCTCATACTCCTCTTGATATTATGCTAGCCTGTTTCCCCCTGGACTCCCCGTGTATCAATTTGTGGATGCATTATCATGAGCTTTGCTTGTCTTATTGAGCCTCATGCCGGCTTCCCTGACATTGCGTTTCAGCCATATAGCCCGAGCTTGTCTCATGTCTAGCCATGCAGAGCCTTTATTTATATCCTTTGCAGCTTGATTCCCTTTTTACCGGGAGGGGATTTTCCCCCAAATGTCGATATCCTACACATGTATCCTTGCATTGAGCATAAGTATGTTCCACTGCTTGGAACTAGTTTGTTTGCCCTAAATGACACTCGTCTCCTCCTAGTTTGTAACTATAAAGCTAGTTTATTCTTTTTTCAAGCTTTTCAAATAACTGAAAAAGACCAAAAAAATAAAAAAACCAAAAATCCGGACAAGAAAAGATATTATCTTTGGTAGCTGTCGAGTCGTGTCGCCTTCAAACAGAGCACTGTATATCATCCATTGGTTGGGTTATAGTTTGACTTTAGGAGATGTACTCGTTATCTGAGTTTTATCTCCACCGACTAGTTAAGCTTCTAGTCCCTATGGAGCCTCTAATGATGCCTCCTGCGTCATAGAGATGTCCCAGTTTGTATATCGAGTCTATGCTGCCTTCATTCAGTCACCATACACAGTTATGCTCTTGTTCGAAGGAAGTTGAAACCTGAGTCGGCCATTCCTCAGTTATCTTGACTTTGCATGTCGGCCATTCCCAGTACAGTTACTGGTTCATGCACCTTATGATCGAGTTCTTCCATATTATACAGCCTTGCTGAGTACCTTGTGTTGGATGATGGGGGATGCCTTAATGCCCTCCTTCCAGCGGATTTCATCCCATCGACTTTAGATCATTTATTCTGGGATTGGAGTCTAGAGTCATTTTGAGTGCCTTGAGACTTGCAGTCATCAGTGGCAGGTTCTCTCGCCATCGACAGTTTTGGGAATACATCAATGTCCCCTGATCGATGGATTCTCTCAAGTGTTCAACCTCAACATAGTTTTTCACACTTGTTAGTTTGCACTCTAGTACCTTGATTCCCATTTTCATTATTGGTGGGTGATCTCGCGTCTGTTAACGGTATACATCAATGACCGGTAATCAGATGATGGACTACTATGTTCGACCTCGACACCTCTATTCGCATAGTAGGACGTGTACTCATAGCAGTTTGTGTAGAAGACCTTCCAGATTGGTGGCATCCACTATATGCTACCTCCTTGATCGTGCCAGGGTTCATGAGATTTAGCTCTCGTGACTTGTTCCAGTATATGTCAGATATTTCTAGCCACTATGGAGATCTTGATATGTTATATATCTTCAGCCTTTGTGGAGATCATGGTTCTTTGTATATCTTCAGCCTTTGTGGAGATCATGGTTCTTTGTATATCTTCATCATGGAGATTTTGATCTATGTATATTGTACGTGGCAATGACCACATATGTTCTATCATGTTTCATGCCTATTCATGGCCATTGTACTCTTATGTATCCGGGACTGCTAGATGTATTTGCAGTTATATACAGAGGTGTATTATGGTATTATGTTGATTGGGTGGCTGGTCTTCCATTTGGGTACCTTCATCACTTCACTTCTGGGATGGACTTATAATGTATTTCGGCCATCGTATAACCCCTCTAACCTCATACATTAGGGGGCATCTGTTATAGATATTTTCACCCCACTAGGTGAATCACACATTGTATGGCCTTCCCCTGTCCCGCTGCAGACTCATTAGCCCCTATGGACCATTTTTTATCCTTTGATGTATCATTGATCATCCCCAAAACTATATAAAGTTTAATATACACGGATTTTTCCCCGATACCCGCGTACATACGTGGGTTTGACCCCTATAGTCGCGTACATCGGGATGTGTGCATAATCCAAATCCTTTTGGAAGTTTCCTTGACTTGGATCTGACTCATTCGACTCCTGGCCTTC